>JAUPTC010000425.1:0-50000 GCA_030762895.1 Sophora flavescens
GAACTATTGCTGCAACTAACTCAAAAGGATCAAAACAGATTTGGGTACCTAAAACACAAACATGATTCTATTTTGTAGGTGTGTTGGAAAGCCAAGAATGTGAAATGGTATCTTGACAGTGGCTGTTCCAAGCACATGACTGGAGACAAAACCAAGTTCATTTCCTTTACCCCTAAGTTGAGTGGTAGTGTTACCTATGGAGACAACAATAAAGGGAGAATACTTGGCATTGGCAACATTGGAAGTGATTCAACAACGATCATTGGGGATGTACTATATGTTGAGGGACTGAAACACAACCTATTAAGTATCAGTCAACTATGTGACAAAGGCTTCAAGTCTTATGCAGAGTGAGTTTGAAATGTCAATGATGGGTGAGCTGAACTTTTTCCTTGGACTGCAAATAAAGCAAACTGAAAATGGAATCTTTGTTAGCCAAACCATGTACTACAATGAGTTGATCAAGAAGTTTGGCATGGAAAATGCTAAGGAGATGGCTACTCCAATGAGTACCTCCTATTATCTGGACAAGGATGAGCAAGGTAAACCTGTTGATGTTTCTAAATTAAGAGGTATGATAGGCACTACTTTATCTTACTGCTAGTAGGCCAGATATCATGTTTAGTGTATGCATGTGTGCTAGGTATCAAGCAAATCCAAAAGAATCACACTTAACAGCAGTTAAAAGGATAATTAAGTATCTGTTAAGAACAAAAGACATGGGATTATGGTATCCCAATGGAGCTACATGTACTTCAATTAGCTATTCAGACTTTGATTTTGCTGGTTGTAAACTAGATAGAAAGAGTACTAGTCGAACTTGCCATTTACTAGGAAACTTGTTAGTATCATGGTTCAGTAAGAAACAATCTAGTGTGACTTTATCCACAGCAGAGGATGAATATGTAGCAGCTGGTAGCTGTTGTACACAGGTTTTATGGATGAAACAACAATTAGTTGATTATGGTGTGTAACTAAACCAAGTTCCTATTAGATGTGACAATACAACTGCAATTAACCTAACTAAGAATCCCATAATGCACTCTAGAATTAAACACATAGAAATCAGACATCATTTCATTAGAGATCATATTCAAAGTAGAGAAATTGAGATTGAATATGTTGATACAACTAAACAACTTGCTGATATTTTTACCAAGCCCTTGAACAAGAAAAGCTTCTTTTTCATTAGAAGAGAATTGGGCATAATTGATCAATCCTATATCTAATCTCTAAAGAAACTGTTTAATTGACTGTATCTTTGTGTAAATATGCTCTGATTCTTGTATGATTCGATTTGGAATATCTATGAATGATTAGAAGAGAGTTTCAGAAGAAATAGATTTGATCAGGAATGGATCCCCTGTGTTTTTAGTCTGATAAACTTAGAATACAAAAGATTCTAATTCTGCTCGTCCACACAAGTCTTTGGACTTGCTAAGACATTAATGAGAAGCTCCATCCAACGACGTGGCATATGGAGCTCGTCTACTAGGTTACGTTCATTGGACTTGCTAAGTCCTTAATGAGAAGCTCCGTCCAATGACGTGGCATATGGAGCTCGTCTACTAGGTTACGAGCCCTGAGGATTGAAGATGACGCTAATGTAGAATCTTATTTCAAAACTTCAAATCTTCTGAAACCCACTCTTTCTTCACCTAATTCCGCAACCCTAGCAGAGCTAACCTTAATCCTTCTTGTACCTGAACCATCACCTAAAGGCCGAAACAAAAGAAAATCAAAAAGGAAGAACTAGTTCTAGTAATTCATAGGAATTAGAACTTAGTTTTTGAAAGATAAAATGCCTTAGTTTGCAATTTTGACTGATGGTTTCTGTTCTTTTTGATTTGTCCCTGCACCTTTCCCTCTATCATGAACAATTTTATATGCTATGTTTGAATGTTTAAATGCTTGCCTTCTTTATTGCTTTGAATGTTTCTTTTCTTTACCTTTTTGATAATGCCAAAAGGGGGAGGAAAAAGTGTGATAGAGAGAAAGGGGATAATAACAAATTATACATGCATATGTTGAGGGGGAGCTTATAAGCTTACATGATTAAGGGGGAGTAAATCAAATTCTGCTCTAATAATTTTTTTTTGCTCTGATATACTTCTGCTCTGATACCATGATATAAATATGTCAAAAACACTTAGCTTCTGCTACACTTATACTCTGATCTTATAATTTGTTAAAAGATTTGTCATAATCAAAACGGGGGAGTTTGTAAGACTCAATGACTTAGAGATTTTGATATATGATAAATACAATTTAATGTGTGTGCAAGTGCTTTAGTGTCAAATTGCAAAGACAGGTATCAAGCAGTGATCAACAAGTTCATTAAGAAAATTCAATGAAAATATTCAAGGAAGAACTTGAAGGAATCAAGGAGCTGCATGTAAAAATCAAAAGAGCAAAGTCAAAGATCAAAGGATCATCAAGACCAAGCTTAAAGGAGAATTCTAGATTTAAGTCTTAGATGATTTGTAAGAGAAAGAAATCTCTTAGTCACAAGATAGCTCAACTAAAAAGTTGCATGAAGAAAATCAATTTTCATAACCTGCATTAAAAGAAATAAGTTATTGTTAATGAAAATGATTTTTGGAAATAAGAAAATTATTTGTCAGGTACAGCCATGTAATCAATGGATGTATGTCTGCTACTGTAACAGACAAATGAGTTTAAGGTTCTTGATTCAATACATAGATGTACTAAATGGGTGTACTGATGGATTAACCAAGTTCAAGGCTATCAGTATGAAATTGGTTAATACAGGCCTGTACTCAACCCATGTTCAAGAATCAGAATCAAGAAAACAGATTCTGTTATCATATCCAAATTTGTTTTAATTGATCCCAACGACTATAACTTGTTTCCTATATATAGAGGGATCAAAGGAACACTTTTTTACAACAATAATAACACAAGATCAGAAGTTTATGAAATCAATTTGAGAGATCAATTGTGAAAATCATTCATCTTGCTTGAGCTTCACTGTGAAAAAGAGTGTTTCAATTCTCATAAGAACTTCAATTTGTATATCTGACTATTGGGAGTCTAGGAATCAATCTTTTCGTTCTATTTTGATTGTAAAGAGAGAGGGAGTCTCTGTGTGATTAGGGTGAGGTATCCCTAAGGAAGAACATTGAGGCTCTTCATAAGAGTGTGGTATCTCGAGGTGAAGGAGTGCTCTGTGGTGTAAAAGTTTTTCAAGCTACCTGGCTAAAGCTTGTTGTGTTAGTGTGTGAAAACCCACAGGTGGAGTGGGGACTGGTTGTAGGTCATAGTGGTGGTGAGTGAACCAGGATAAATCTGGTTGTGTGGTATCTCTAAACTCAAACTCTTTAATTTCTGTCTTGCGCATATAACTGTGATCTTGATGTTCTACGTTTTCAATTGATATCAGTTCTTGATCTGATCAATATGAATTAAAACCAGAGTATTACGGCAATCAATCTTGAGTTATTAATTGTTCAAAACTGGGTTGATTAAGACTGTTCTTGATCACTGAAAATTAAACTGGAACTGAACTTCTTTCTGTTTGATTCAATCACTATTTGATTCAATCACTAAAGTGACAGAAGCGCTCGTCCACACAAGTGACATAAGCGCTCGTCCACAAGTGACAAAAGCACTCGTCCACTAAAGTGACAGAAGCACTGATTTATCTTTCTGAACCGATTCACCTCATCACCTTCTATTCAAGATTTCATAAAAAACCCTTCACTATTTTTGTAAAAGATCCTGAGGCAACGCTGATTAGAAAAGTAAAGTTTTTGAAAAGGAAGAATTTTTGAAAACTCAATTCAACCCCCCTCTTGAGTCTTTGAAGCCAAAACAACACAGTCTATCGTCGGATGTTTCAGACACCGACGGACAGGAGCTCTTCCAGTGATAGCGTTGGAGAGGCGGGACCGTCGAGACCCCGGGATGGCAGTGAGGGTAGCAGTTTGTGATAGCTCATGCCAGGGTTATCAATGTAGATGTGTGAGGTTTTTATGTATTTTGAGAGGGGACTGGGTGTGGAGAGTTAGTGATGCGTCTTTTCTTTAGTATTTTGATGTATTTTTATTTTCTTACCAGTTTGTACATATTGAGATCTTACTGATGGGATTCCCTTTACAGTACTGTACCATCATGTATGTATATGTATATGTAAATATTGATATGTCTGTATGTTAATTATATATATATTTTAAGTTTTAAATTTCTCCGCCATTTCAATATAACCGCTTAACGCTAATAACACGAATAAGTTTATAATAATTTAGGGTTTTCTTTAATGGGACGTCGGAGCGTCTCAGCTTCTACCTTCTCACTCACGTTGGTAGATACATCAAGTTTGTCTCTCTAGCACACCCAAAAATAGGCTATGTATCTATTAATGGTTTTATAACTCAACCTCACAATAAACACTCTCACAATAAACATTTATAGATACATCAAGTGCTTCTCTATAACACCACCCAAATCAAGAGCCATGTATCTATTATTAACAAGTATCACCACACGCCATAGGGATGGAAATGTAATGCATATGAGTAATCATATGGCTTCGTTTGACCAACAAATGGGTATCCACCATATTTTCCTCAACTCAAGGCTTAATACCCATCCCCTCTACGAATCCAGGACCATTTTCCTGGTTAAACCATTAGTGAGAGGATCAACAATATTTCTTTCACTTCTTACATACTTAAGGAAAGTGCACCATCAATGGTGCTTAAGGTCTTTCTCATAGAGATATGTCTCCCATTAAACTTCTTAACCATTCAGCTTTTTGACCTGCTAACTCAAGAACAATGAATTCAGATTTCATAAAGTAGAACGTGTAATGTAAGTTTGTTTCTCAAATTTCCAAGAAAGAGCACATCCAGCTAGAGTAAAACCATACTTGCTAGTGGAACTTACCTCACCACATTTATCAGAAAACTTGATTGCATCACAAAAAACTTCTAATACAACAAGAACTAAGTCATTACCTCAACAATTTTATTATATTAATCACCCACTCCCACTCCAAGATTAAGAATAAAGGGAAAAAACTTACACCCCCTTAAACTTTACACAATTTGTAAATAGGCACATTTAACTATTGTTTCTTCCCAATTAATCCTTAAATTCATTTGAATTAGTGAAATTAGTCATTTTGCTAACTCAAGGTTAAATCACTAACTGTAATAGAATCTAACCGTTCATTTTTTAAAAATCTAAGCGTTGATTATTTTTTTAAAAAAATCATTTTTATTTTTTTAATTTAATTTTTAAATTTTTTTAAAAAAAAGGAAGAAACAGAGGTACTTCATCTTCCTCCTTTCATACTTTTTCTTTCTTTTGGACGTTTTCTCTTTCAGTTCTTTGCGGGTCTTTCATCTTCTTGTATTTCTCTGGTTGGTTGTTCTTCCTCCTTTTCCTGAATCTCATCTTCCTTCTCTTTGATTGTTCTGCTATTCTTTCCTCTTCTTTGATTGTTTTGGGTGCTTACTTTTTATCACATCAAAGGATTTATGGATTCAAAAGGAGGGATGATGATGGCAAGATGCTTATTCCAATTTCTGTATGAGAGAAAGCATAGGAGTATAGACATCAAAGAACTGAACATCATAATCAGAAGTGTTGGCTTTGATAGAATTAACCTCTTATTGTAACTTGTAACATGCCATTGAATTGGACCGCAAATCCATTGACCATTTCAACACCAGCCCCCCGCTGTAACCATGCTTTCCTTTTTTTTTTAGAAGTTTTAAATTAACAATTAATAGAAGATGAAATGACTTTGTTTTCTTCCTTTTATTGAAAATAGAAAAACTAAAATTTAAAATTTAAAAAAATTAATCAACGTTAGATTTAAGAAAAAAGGATGGTTAGATAGGATCATGGTTAATAATTTAACATAATTGGGTTAGAAGAAGGACCAATTAACTTATTCATAGAATTTGAGGATTAATTAGAAAGAATTGTGTCAATTTACAAACAAGGTAAAGTTTAAGGGGGTATGTATGCTCTTTTTCCTAATTAAAATCCACGCATCACTTTTGTACTATTATATAATTTTGATCAATGACATTTGCCATCGCTTAGATGTCACAATGTGATATATATATATATATATATATATATATATATATATATATATATATATATATATATATATATTAAAATGAAATGATATGTAAAAGCGTCACTTTAAAGACTAACATCCCAACTAGGTTGATATATTAGTCTTTAACTATCATTTGCAGTATATCAGTAAAATTTTATTAATTAAGAGAAAAGAATACACAAAAACCAAAGGGAGACTAGGCCAAAAACAAATCAGACAAATCTATAACAAGGAAGATCAAATCTACTGCGATTAAAATCATCCAAAATAAACTATGGTGGAGAGTCCACCAAAAATAACTATCATGACCAAGGCCAAAGGCAACTAACTTCTCAGCACAAGTGTTCCTTCTCTATAAACATAAGAGCAATAAAACTGCATGTCTTAGCATAGTTTGAAAAAGTTTCCATCTATTTAAGATTTTCCAAGGGATAATGTTAGCATTTGAGAAGGCTTTAACCACAAGCGTAGAGTCACATTCTAACGTCCGAGTTGCATTTGATCTAACTATAAGGGGGCTTATACCAAATCACTTGGATTATATTATCAGATAAAGCAACTGCAGATTTAACCATAGAGAAGGCTCTATCCAGAGGAATTGATTTGCTGCAAAATCTGGTTTGATTCCTCATACACCAAATAATCCCAACAGTGTGGAGAATAGCATAAATAACTACATCCTTACCCCGAGAATGGAAAGGAGGGATGAGTGGTCAATATTACACTGCAGCATGTCGCTTAACCAACTCCACAGCTTGGAAGCAACTTTGCACAGGAAGAATAGATGAATAGAGGACTCAGCTGCAACATAGCAAAGATTGCAGATAGAGACAGTCACACACCCTCTATGAATAAGATGTTCATCTATTGGAAGTTGATCATGGATCATTCTCCAAGCTAGAAAGGATTTGGATGGAGGGACATTATTATTCCAAATTACTTTCCCCCCCATATCCGATTCACTCCATACCAGCATATCATCACAACTATCCAATGGAAGAATGACTTGCTGCATAAGATCAGTTATCGCAGGAAAAGAAACAACAAAAGAGATAGGAATCCTCCATGAACCATTTTCAATAAAGTCTGAAACTCTAGCTTTAAGAGATGCATAGACAGTAGAAGGAATCTCAAGCTAGCATGACTGAAATGGATGATTGATTAGGGAGCCAATGATCAAGCCAGAAATTAATACTTGCCCCATTGCCAATACACCAAGACATTATATATATATATATATATATATATATATATATATATATATATATATATATATATATATATATATAAAAGCAATATATGAAAGACATTACAAATCAACGCAAATAGCACCAATATAAGCATTATATAAAAGCAATGTCTCATGCAAATCAACATAGCACAAATTGATTTATATATATGTCATTCAGTCGCACCATATCAACACAAGTAGATATATACATTTGCACTTTAGCTATACAAATAGCATATCAGCTTTTAAGTTTAAATAAATAATTTTTTATAAAAGGATATAAAAGTAAATAATAAGATGAAGTCAAATAAATTAGCACCTTGATTACCTTTAAAAACAAAATTAGTTTCAACTCAAAACGAGTCCTAAAAATTTCATATATAAATTTTCATAGGCAAGATGGTCAAAAACTCCATTGAACCCCAAGGCACACCAAAAAAAAATCGGCATATTCGAGAAAATGCAATTTAGAATTCAACCCATGCAAGTCATTAAATCATATTTACTAATTCAAACATTCATAATTATACTATAAGCACTAAACAACACTCATAACTCCATAATTATTCTAACATATCCTCCCACATGAATTAAACTTTGGAAAATAAAAAATGCATAAGAAAGACAAAGATATTTTGGAATTTGTAAAATTGTGAAAAAACACCTTAATGCTCAACTTTTGAAAATCCCCAAACCTTCACTAATTTGGTAAAGTCATAGCAAGTTGGAGCTTCAATGTTGTCCAAGGTGTGCATGTTATTTTACTAATACCCACCAACCTCTAAAATGAATTGAGAGCCTTCCCCTATGTTTCTTACGCCTTTGGTTGATTTAAAGTCGTCGATCAAAAAATCTTGTTTTTAAAATAGGGAAGATCGATAGTTGTGTTGTGGACGAACCACTCCCTTAAAAGCAAGATTTCGGCAGATCTTAGGTGTAATCTGACAACCCGACTTGCTCCCCAAGGTTTGTTGAGATTAGTACATGTGTGTTATACACATGTGTATGTACAAGAGATGTAGCTAGACCATGGGCATGGGTGTAGTACATGGGTGTATCAGTTAGACAAATCACTACAAAAAATTCACTATTTAGTGACCAATTTAGCAACCAATTTAAAGACCGAAAATTTCAAACCGGTCGCTACACATTAGCCACCAATGGTTTGGTGACTAGTTCAAATCGGTCTCTAAATCGGTTACAAACTTATTTAGCGACCGATTTAGAGACCAAATTGGCGACCGATTTAGAAAATCGGTCGCTAAATCGATCACTACAATGACAGAAATTTTTTCAATATAGAAATCGTTCGCTAAATAGCAAAATTTTGGTATTGAATTACTTTGTCTAATACATGGGTGTTGTACATAGACATATGTGTGTTTCTTGATATGTTGTTAGGATCAGTTAGTTGCATCATTATATCAAATAAAACGATGATATTATAACGCTGAATTAAAAAACTCTTTGGCGCATCCCATGTCCCCAAATCCTTGATCTTTTGATATTTTGATCTTTTGTGACCTTTATCTTTTGTGACCTTTACTTTAAAGACTATTAATATGCCCCAGCAGCAACAGCAAGAGAACCTGAATAAGCATACTTTGTGTATTCAACTTTCTTTCTTCCTGGTTTCTCTCTCAAAGTATACAAGTCACCTACCTTTTCCCTCCATAAAGTTAGAGGATCCGAATCCATTAAAATGAGAGATGACGGGATTAAATGGAAATCATTATATCTAATAAAACGTTGATATTATAACGTTGAATTAAAAAACACTGTCGCGCATCCCATATCCCCAAATCCCCGATATTTTGATCTTTTATGATCTTTACTTTAAAGTCTATTTATATGCCCCAGCTGTAACAACAAGAGAACCTGAATGAGCATACTTTGTGTATTCAGCTTTCTTTCTTCCTGGTTTCTCTCTCAAAATATACAAGTCACCTACCTTTTCCCTCCATAAAGTTAGAGGATCCGAATCCATTATTATGAGACAAGACGGGATTAAATGGTAATCATTATATCAAATAAAATGTTGATATTATTACGCTGAATTAAAAACTCTCTCGCTCATCCCATGTCCCCAAATCCCTGATCTTTTGATATTTTGATCTTTTGTGATCTTTACTTTAAAGTCTATTTATATGCCCCAGCTGCAACAGCAAGGGAACCAGAATGAGCATACATTGTGTATTCAGCTTTCTTTCTTCCTGGTTTCTCTCTCAAAATATACAAGTCACCTACCTTTTCCCTCCATAAAGTTAGAGGACCCGAATCCATTATTATGAGAGATGACGGGATTAAATGGTAATCATTATATCAAATAAAATGTTGATATTATAACTCAGAATTAAAAAACTCTATCGCGCATCCCATGTCTCCAAATCCCTGATCTTTTGATATTTTGATCTTCTGTGATCTTTACTTTAAAGTCTATTTATATGCCCCAGCTGCAACAGCAAGAGAACCTGAATGAGCATACTTTGTGTATTTAGCTTTCTTTCTTCGTGGTTTCTCTCTCAAAATATACAAGTCACCTACCTTTTCCCTCCATAAAGTTAGAGTATCCGAATCGATTATTATGAGAGATGGCGGGATTAAATGGTAATCATTATATCAAATAAAACGTCGATATTATAACGCTGAATTTAAAAACTATCTCGCGCATCCCATGTCCCCAAATCCCCGATCTTTTGATATTTTGAACTTTTGTGAACTTTACTTTAAAGTCTATTTATATGCCCCAGCTGCAACAGCAGGAGAACCTGCATGACCATAATTTGTGTATTCAGCTTTCTTTCTTCCTGGTTTCTCTCTCAAAATATACAAGTCACTTACCTTTTCCCAAAATAAAGTTAGAGGATCCGAATCCATTATTATGAGAGATGACGGGATTAAATGGTAATCATTATATCAAATTAAGCGATGATATTATAAGCTGAATTAAAAAACTCTCTCGCACATCCCATGTCCCCAAATCCCTGATCTTTTGATATTTTGATCTTTTGTGATCTTTACTTAAAAGTATATTTATATGCCCCAGCTGCAACAGCAAGAGAACCAGAATGAGCATACTTTGTGGATTCAGCTTTCTTTCTTCCTGGTTTCTCTCTCAAAATATACAAGTCACCTACCTTTTCCCTCCTTAAAGTTAGAGGATCTGAATCCATTATTATGAGGGATGGCGGGATTAAATGGTAATCATTATATCAAATAAAACGTTGATTTTATAACGCTGAATTAAAAAACTCACGCGCGCATCCCATGTCCCCAAATTCCCGATCTTTTGATATTTTGATCTTTTGTGACCTTTACTTTAAAGTCTATTTATATGCCGCAGCTGTAACTGTAACACCCCTATTTTCGCTGTTTCGTAATATCGGTGATAAATATATAAAAATATATTTTTATCCGAGACTTAGAAAATGATTTTGGATAAACCAAGGTCATTTCCTTGTTATACTTATTTTTATAAGGTTACAGGGAAGTTTTTAGTTGAAAACTCAGACGGAAGCAGTCTGCTTTTTTGCATGTTTTCACCGACAAGAAAAGTTTCTTGCTTTCGAAGATCTAATTTTGAATCGTTAACGAGACGAAAAATATTTTTATCATATTTACTATGATACTGGAAGTTTTGAAGATTTTGGAAAAAATTAACATATTATGTTTGTTGCGGGCCTATACGATGAGATGTCTCTAGGCAGAGCTTGAGTCAGATGGATCGGGAAGTCGGCAAAGTAGCAGAGACATTGGATTGACCAATTTGACAAGCATTCTTGACAAGTCTATCCTATCATAAATGGCAATTAATAGCACATTTATGGCAACATTGAATTTAGTTATGAAATGACCAAAATACCCTTGTCTTTTTATGACAATTCCTACAAAGTGCCATTTGACAAATTGACCCAAAATTCTTGCCAATCCACACGGCTCCAACCTTGTCTTCTTCTCCAAGTATTTGAATACTTCTCCATTAAGCATTTGACAACTTCTTCATCAAGTTTTGACATCTTCTCCATTAAGTTTTGACTACTTCTTTAAGAAGTTTTGAATGCTTCTTAAACAAGTTTTAATTCCTTCTTCTCCAAGTTTTGACTCCTTCTTCATTAAGCATTAGTTCCTTCTTCAATAAGCTGATTGCTTCCTCATTTAAATAGGATGTTTCCTTCCTTAAGTCATTTTTTTTCCAAAGTCTTGATTCTTGCTCTAAAGAGTTCATAACTCGTCCGATTTTGCAGAGCCATTCTGATCAGTTTCTATTTCGAATCTTGAAAAACTTTCAACATGAAAGTTGTTCATCTTTCTCTCTTCTTTCCAACGACATAAAGATAATCCAAAACGGATGAGTATGTTGAGAGATATACCCAAAATACCGAAACTGTTCTGAAACCCTAACTTGGTTCATCTTCTTCCTTAAGTTCTCAAGAACACCATGAGACATTCTTGAAGAACATCATCCAAATCATCATTTTCTTTGATCATCAAGAGGTAGTCTCTCTTAATCTTGCTATTCTAAGATTTTCTCTTCATAAGATTCATGAGTTTATGCCTTTGATCAACATGTTCTTCATTTGTTCAAAGTTCTTGAAGCTAGATTGAAAAATTCATAACTAATTCTAGAAAAATCCTTTTGACATGAAACCAATTGCTATGATCTTATAATCATCTCTACTTTTATCATCTAGAAGCACAAGAGCATGTGAAATTTCTTTCCTTAAATTCTGGACTGGGCCGAATCTAGGTTAAGTTGTGTTCTTAGGTTTTGTTTCCATTTCATGTCTTGATTCATGATTATATCTTGATAGTTTTTGTATTCAAGTATATAGAAGATCAAAAATCTAACTTTAGCCTATTTGATTCTTCAAAAACCGAAACACTAGGTATGAGCACTTCTTGGTTTTATGATTCAAAAGTTGTTTGAAACACTTGAATCTAACTCTAGGTTGTGTATGTTGATTAAATCCAAGAGTTTAGAAATTTTAGAGATTTCTAACTCCAAACTCAGTCTTGGCCGAAACCCTAGTTCTTGGAACTAGATGAGTTTTAATTCATGTTCTTGGTTCATAATCATGGTTAAAGTGATTAATCATGCTTAAGTAACTTATGGATCATTAATCCTTAAGTTAATCAAATTTTAAGTATCCTAACCTAGAAAATTGGGTAAAACCGAACCCTAACCCCATTGATTTAAGTGTGTTGTTGTTTGATTTATTTATTTTGGTTGCAATTCGTTTGAAGGAAACTACGAAGCTAGCTGATTTACACTAACGAAGAGGAATCGAATCGAGTTCGGGAGATTATTTAGTTCGAGTCTTCAAGAGGTAAGGGGAGCTTGCCCGATGGATTTTTCTCAATAACCATTTGTTTGTGACCATTTACTTGTTGTGTATTCTGTGTAATTGATGTGGTTGTAGTTATCTGATTATGTGGTATATCTGAGTATAAATGTTTGATCTATTTTAAGTTATTTATTTGAATATGATATTGCTATGGTACATGATTTGTATAGTGGTTTGTTGTTGAATGTTGCTTGTGAGTGTTGTTTGAGAAGCCTGACTGTGGTCAGTGCACAACCGACTAATCAGATAAAAGTTTTAATAAGCTGTGTAAATTATATTCAATGTTTTATGGGAAACGTTGGAATATGATAGTAGTGAAAAGCATTATTTTGGAAAAATAAGGAGTTTTGATGATGATAATTTATTAGTGTAATAGTAACTCGAGTCACAATGAGAGCGAAATTGTGAAAATGTTTAAGTACTGCTAATTTTTATGTAATAAAGTTTGTAATACGATACAAAGTTATTTTATGAAATTAATTTTTGAAAAGAAGTTAAGACGATTTTAGAAAGTGTTTTCACCGGAAGAAGTTAAGTATTGGTTTGAGAAGCTTTAAAAGTGATAATTGATGATTGATTTGGAAAAGTATAGAAGGAAAGTATTTTGAAACGGCAATACATATTTTAAGGAAGTGAAAACCTCACGTGACTCATATTTGTGAAAACCAAGTTTTATGATTTAAGGATTTTATTGATGAATTTCCAATTTTTGGAAAAAGAATTTATGAAAGCAAAACTGATTTCGTGTTAATAGTGGTGTGGAACTTAGTAACCGAGACGTCGGGGTACTAAGGTTCTGTGTTGTGATGGACTCAGTCATTTGGACTTTGAGATTGTATACATGAGGTATACTGTGATGAATTGTATACATGAGGTATACTGTGTTGAAACATTGAAGATGTTTCTAGTGCCACGAACCTACGATTGGTGCACCGGTCGAGAGGTGTCGTGATTGAGCACTTGGACTGTGAGGTCCGATGTTTTGATAAATGTTTTATGGACAGTGAGGTCCTATGTTTTGATAAATGTTTTATGGACAGTGAGGTCCTGTGTTGTGATGAAAGTTTTAAAAAGTGTTTTAAAACTATGTGAGTCGTAAGCCATTTTGAGCTTCGGCAAAGAAAGAGTGAGCACAAAGAAAAGAACAAAACAAAAGTGTTTTGCATGCATTTGGCAGACGTGCCTGCGATTTGTGGTTTGTGACACAAATGCATCAATTACCATCGGCGAAAGGTAATTACGACGTGCATTATCTCATTGGTGCCTTGGAGGACCTTGAGATCCCCATCTTACTTGCTAATGGCGGAGCCACTGATTGTGGGCATTAGCAATGTTTGGCCGTGTTAGTGCCTGGCTGTGTATGCCTTTGTTGTTTTCAAGATGGGAAGAGGTCGCGGACCTGTTGGCAGTTGGCCAAGTTAGCCAGTGTGGCTTTAGAGTCTGATCAACTCACCACGAGGTTGGAGATATCTCATGAGATTAGGACGAAAATTAGATGATGAATAGAAGTGTCATGCATAATTTTATGAATGATGTTTGGGGTGTTGAACCCATTGATAGACTATTAGTTTATAAACGCTTGTGTGGTAAATGTATATGTGTTATGTGGTGTCGAGCATTTAGTTATTGGGTTAAAACCATATATTGGCGTCTCACCTTTACACACACACATTTTAGGATTCGTCTAAGTTCGATATTGTACCTTGGGTACTCTATCACAGAGGTTGCAGAGGAGTTTGTCTAAGTCACTCCGAGACTTAGATGTAGTTGCTTGATGAGGTATTACTTGCAGAATAACTCTTAGAACGACCAGCTTAGGGTTAAGACTTAGATTATTTTGACAGTATGTATGTGTTTGGCTTAGAGAGCCTTTATTTTATAATGGAATGTTGTGGCTCGGAGAGCCTATCTTTTAAATGAAAATCTAAGCTATTTTGTTTGGTTTTGTAAAGCTTATGGCTATAACTATTATTTTTTTTTCGTATTGAGATTTGGTTGAATTTAGTGTATCTAGAATTCTGAAGTGAAAATGTAATCATTTTAACAGGTGTTATTTTATGTGGAATGTCCGAATTACAGAGGAGACTCTGTCGAAATTTTTGTAAAACTAATATCTTGTATTTAAGTATATCCTTTAAAGTAAATAGGCTTGCCAAGCTATGATAGTAAGGTTGTGTATTGATTATGGCTTAAGTGCGGAGTCATGACAAAGAAAAATTTTATACCCAATTTCAAATACTTATGTACTTATATATATTATTTCCCGAAAGCACCAGCAAATTATCTTTTAATTTTATTTTCAAACGAGTTTAGAAAGTAATGCCAAGGGAGGGTGTTGCAGTAACAGCAAGAGAACCTGAATGAGCATTATTTGTGTATTCAGCTTTCTTTCTTCCTGGTTTCTCTCTCAAAATTTTCAAGTCACCTACCTTTTCCCTCCATAAAGTTAGAGGATCCGAATCCATTAATATGAGAGATGACGGGATTAAATGGTAATCATTATATCAAATAAAACGATGATATTATAAGCTGAATTAAAAAACTCTCTCGCGCATCCCATGTCCCCAAATCCTTGATCTTTTGATATTTTGATCTTTTGTGATCTTTACTTTAAAGTCTATTTATATGCCCCAGCTGCAACAACAAGAGAACCGGAATGAGCATACTTTGTGTATTCAGCTTTCTTTCTTCTTGGTTTCTCTCTCAAAATATACAAGTCACCTACCTTTTCCCTCCATAATGTTAGAGGATCGGAATCCATTATTATGAGAGATGTCGGGATTAAATGGTAATCATTATATCAAATAAAACGTTGATATTATAACGCTGAATTAAAAAACTCTCTCGCGCATCCCATGTCCCCAAATCCCTGATCTTTTGTGATCTTTACTTTAAAGTGTATTTATATGCCCCAGCTGCAACAGCAAGATAACCTGAATGAGCATACTTTGTGTAATCAGCTTTCTTTCTTCCTGGTTTCTCTCTCAAAATATACAAGTCACCTACCTTTACCCTTCATAAAGTTAGAGGATCCGAATCCATTATTATGAGAGATGACGGGATTAAATGATAATCATTATATCAAATAAAACGTTGATATTATAACGTTGAATTTAAAATCTCTCACGTGCATCCCATGTCCCCAAATCCCTGATATTTTATCTTTTGTGATCTTTACTTTAAAGTCTATTTATATGCCCTAGCTGCAACAACAAGAGAACTAGAATGAGCATACTTTGTGTATTCAGCTTTCTTTCTTCCTGGTTTCTCTCTCAAAATATACAAGTCACCTACCTTTTCCCTCCATAAAGTTAGAGGATCCGAATCCATTATTATGAGAGATGACGGGATTAAATGGTAATCATTATATCAAATAAAATGTTGATTTTATAACGCTGAATTAAAAAACTATCTCGCGCATCCCATGTCCCCAAATCCCTGATCTTTTGATATTTTGATCTTTTGTGATCTTTACTTTAAAGTCTATTTATATACCCCAGCTGCAACAACAAGAGAACCTGAATGAGCATACTTTGTGTATTCAGCTTTCTTTCTTCCTGGTTTCTCTCTCAAAATACACATGTCACCTACCTTATCCCTCCATAAAGTTAGAGGATCCGAATCCATTATTATGAGAAATGACGGGAATAAATGGTAATCATTATATCAAATAAAACGTTCATATTATAACGCTGAATTAAAAAACTCTCTCGTGCATCCCATATCTCCAAATCCCTGATCTTTTGATATTTTGATCTTTTGTGATCTTTACTTTAAAGTCTATTTATATGCCCCAGCTGCAACAGCAAGAGAACCGGAATGAGCATACTTTGTGTATTCAGCTTTATATCTTCCTGGTTTCTCTCTCAAAATATACAAGTCACCTACATTTTCCCTCCATAAAGTTAGAGGATCCAAATCCATTATTATGAGAGATGTCGGGATTAAATGGTAATCATTATATCAAATAAAACATTGATATTATAACGCTGAATTAAAAAACTCTCTCGCGCATCCCATGTCCCCGAATCCCTGATCTTTTGATATTTTAATCTTTTGTGATCTTTACTTTAAAGTCTATTTATATGCCCCAGCTGCAACAGCAAGAGAACCTGAATGAGCATACTTTGTGTAATCAGCTTTCTTTCTTCCTGGTTTCTCTCTCAAAATATACAAGTCACCTACCTTTACCCTCCATAAAGTTAGAGCATCCGAATCCATTATTATGAGAGATGACGGGATTAAATGGTAATCATTATATCAAATAAAACGTTGATATTAAAACGCTGAATTTAAAATCTCTCTCGCGCATTCCATGTCCCCAAATCCCTGATATTTGATCTTTTGTGATCTTTACTTTAAAGTCTATTTATATGCCCTTGCTGCAACAGCAAGAGAACCAAAATGAGCATACTTTGTGTATTCAGCTTTCTTTCTTCCTGGTTTCTCTCTCAAAATAAACAAGTCACCTACCTTTTCCCTAAATAAAGTTAGAGGATCCGAATCCATTATTATGATAGATGACGGGATTAAATGGTAATCATTATATCAAATAAAATGTTGATATTATAACTCAGAATTAAAAAACTCTCTCGCGCATCCCATGTGTCCAATTCGATGATCTTTTGATATTTTGATTTTCTGTGATCTTTACTTTTAAGTCTATTTATATGCCCCAGCTGCAACAGCAAGAGAACCTGAATTAGCATACTTTGTGTATTTAGCTTTCTTTCTTCCTGGTTTCTCTCTCAAAATAT
Organism: Sophora flavescens; assembly: GCA_030762895.1. Taxonomy (NCBI): domain Eukaryota; kingdom Viridiplantae; phylum Streptophyta; class Magnoliopsida; order Fabales; family Fabaceae; genus Sophora; species Sophora flavescens. The sequence continues at coordinate 17,434 of JAUPTC010000425.1, forward strand.
GCAAGTCACCTACATTTTCCCTCCATAAAGATAGAGGATCCGAATCGATTTTTATGAGAGATGATGGGATTAAATGGTAATCATTATATCAAATAAAACGTTGATATTATAACGCTGAATTTAAAATCTCTCTCGCGCATCCCATGTCCCCAAATCCCTGATATTTGATCTTTTGTGATCTTCACTTTAAAGTCTATTTATATGCCCTAGCTGCAACAGCAAGAGAACCAAAATGAGCATACTTTGTGTATTCAGCTTTCTTTCTTCCTGGTTTCTCTCTCAAAATATACAAGTCACCTACCTTGTCCCTCCATAAAGTTAGAGGATCCGAATCGATCTTTATGAGAGATGGCGGGATTAAATGGTAATCATTATATCAAATAAAACGTTGGTATAATAACGCTGAATTAAAAAACTCTCTCGAGCATCCCATGTCCCTAAGTCCCCGATCTTTTGATATTTTGATCTTTTGTGACCTTTACTTCAAAGTCTTTTTATATGCCCCAACTGCAACAGCAAGAGAACCTGAATGAGCATACTTTCAGTATTCAGCTTTCTTTCTTCCTGGTTACTCTCTCAAAATATACAAGTCACCTACCTTTTCCCTCCATAAAGTTAGAAGATCCGAATCCATTATTATGAGAGATGTCATGATAAATGGTAATCATTATATCAAATAAAACGTTGATATTATAACGTTGAATTAAAAAACTCTCTCGCGCATCCCATATCTCCGAATCCCTGATCTTTTGATATTTTAATCTTTTGTGATCTTTACTTTAAAGTCTATTTATATGCCCCAGCTGCAACAGCAAGAGAACCTGAATAAGCATACTTTGTGTAATCAGCTTTCTTTCTTCCTGGTTTCTCTCTCAAAATATGCAAGTCACCTACTTTTACCCTCCATAAAGTTCGAGGATCCGAATCCATTATTATGAGAGATGACGGGATCAAATGGTAATCATTATATCAAATAAAACGTTGATATTAAAACGCTGAATTTAAAATCTCTCTCGCGCATCCCATGTCCCCAAATCCCTGATATTTGATCTTTTGTGATCTTTACTTTAAAGTCTATTTATATGCCATAGCTGCAACAGCAAGAGAACCAGAATGAGCATACTTTGTGTATTCAGCTTTCTTTCTTCCTGGTTTCTTTCTGAAAATATACAAGTCACCTACCTTTTCCCTCCATAAAGTTAGAGCATCCGAATCGATCTTTATGAGAGATGGCGGGATTAAATGGTAAAAATTATATCAAATAAAACGTTGGTATAATAACGCTGAATTAAAAATCTCTCTCGCGCATCCCATGTCCCCAAGTCCCCTATCTTTTGATATTTTGATCTTTTGTGACCTTTACTTCAAAGTCTATTTATATGCCCCAGCTGCAACAGCAAGAGAACCTGAATGAGCATACTTTCAGTATTCAGCTTTCTTTCTTCTTGGTTACTCTCTCAAAATATACAAGTCACCTACCTTTTCCATCCATAAAGTTAGAGGATCCGAATCCATTATTATGAGAGATGACGGGATTAAATGGTAATCATTATATCAAATAAAAAGTTGATATTATAACGTTGAATTAAAAAACTCTCGTGCCATCCCATGTCCCCAAATTCCCGATCTTTTGATATTTTGATCTATTGTGACCTTTACTCTAAAGTCTATTTATATGCCCCAGCTGCAACAGCAAGAGAACCTGAATGAGAATTATTTGTGTATTCAGCTTTCATTCTTCCTGGTTTCTCTCTCAAAATTTACAAGTCACCTACCTTTTCCCTCCATAAAGTTAGAGCATCCGAATCCATTATTATGAGAGATGACGGGATTAAATGGTAATCATTATATCAAATAAAACGATGATATTATAAGCTGAATTAAAAAACTCTCTCGCGCATCCCATGTCCCCAAATCCCTGATCTTTTGATATTTTGTTCTTTTGTGATCTTTACTTTAAAGTCTATTTATATGCCCCAGCTGCTACAGTAAGAGAACCGGAATGAGCAAACTTTGTGTATTCAGCTTTCTTTCTTCCTGGTTTCTCTCTCAAAATATACAAGTCACCTACCTTTACCCTCCATAAAGTTAGAGGATCCGAATCCATTATGATGAGAGATGACGGGATTAAATGGTAATCATTATATAAAATAAAACGTTGATATTATAACGCTGAATTTAAAATCTCTCTTGCGCATCCCATGTCCCCAAATCCCTGATATTTGATCTTTTGTGATCTTTACTTTAAAGTCTATTTATATGCCCTAGCTGCAACAGTAAGAGAACCTGAATGAGCATACTTTGTGTATACATCTTTCTTTTTTCCTGCTTTCTCTCTCAAAATATACAAGTCACCTACCTTTTCCCTCCATAAAGTTAGAGGATCCGAATCCATTATTATGAGAGATGACGGGTTTTAATGGTAATCATTATATCAAATAAAATGTTGATATTATAACGCTTAATTAAAAAACTCTCTCGCGCAACCCATGTCCCCAAATCCCCGATCTTTTGATATTTTGATCTTTTGTGATCTTTACTTTAAAGTCTATTTATATGCCCCAGCTGCAACAGCAGGAGAACCTGAATGAGCATACTTTATGTAATCATCTTTCTTTCTTCCCGGTTTCTCTCTCAAAATAAACAAGTCACAAACCTTTACCCTCCATAAAGTTAGAGGATCCGAATCCATTATTATGAGAGATGACGGATTAAATGGTAATCATTATATCAAATAAAAGCTTGATATTATAACGCTGAATTTAAAATCTCTCTCGTGCATCCCATGTCCCCAAATCCCTGATATTTGATCTTTTGTGATCTTTACTTTAAAGTCTATTTATATACCCCAGCTGCAACAGCAAGAGAACCTGAATGAGCATACTTTGTGTATTCATCTTTCTTTCTTCCTAGTTTCTCTCTAAAAATATACAAGTCACCTACCTTTTCCCTCCATAAAGTTAGAGGATCCGAATTCAATATTATGAGAAATGACGGCATTAAATGGTAATCATTATATCAAATAAAACGTTGATATTATAATGCTTTGAATTAAAAAAACTCTCTCGCGCATCCCATGTCCCCAAACCCCGATCTTTTGATATTTTGTTCTATTGTGATATTTACTTTAAAGTCTATTTATATACCCCACCTGCAATGAAAGAAGAGACCCGAATGAGCATACTTTGTGTATTCAGCTTTCTTCCTTCCTGGTTTCACTCTCAAAATATACAAGTCACCTACCTTTTCCCTCCATAAAGTTAGAGGATCCGAATCGATCTTTATGAGAGATTGCGGGATTAAATGGTAATCATTGTATCAAATAAAACGTTGGTATAATAACACTGAATTAAAAAACTCTCTCTCGCATCCCATGTCCCCAAATCCCCGATCTTTTGATATTTTGATCTTTTGTGACCTTTACTTTAAAGTCTATATATATGCCCCAGCTGCAACAGCAAGAGAACATGAATGAGCATAATTTATGTATTCAGCTTTCTTTCTTCCTGGTTTCTCTCAAAAAATATACAAGTCACCTACCTTTTCCCTCCATAAAGTTAGAGGATCCGAATCCATTATTATGAGAGATGACGGGATTAAATGGTAATCATTATATCAAATAAAACGATGATATTATAAGCTGAATTAAAAAACTCTCTCGCGCATCCCATGTCCCCAAATCCCTGATCTTTTGATATTTTGTTCTTTTGTGATCTTTACTTTAAAGTCTATTTATATGCCCCCCTTTCGATAAAGAAGAGAACCGGAATGAGCAAACTTTGTGTATTCAGCTTTCTTTCTTCCTGGTTTCTCTCTCAAAATATACAAGTCACCTACCTTTTCCCTCCATAAAGTTAGAGGATCTGAATCCATTATTATGAGAGAAGTCGGGATTAAATGGTAATCATTATATCAAATAAAACGTTGATATTATAACGCTGAATTAAAAAACTCTCTCGCGCATCCCATGTCCCCAAATACCTGATTTTTTGATATTTTAATTTTTGTGATCTTTACTTTAAAGTCTGTTTATATGCCCCAGCTGCAGCAGAAAGAGAACCTGAATGAGCATACTTTGTATAATTGGCTTTCTTCCTTCCTGGTTTCTCTCTCAAAATATACAAGTCACCTACCTTTACCCTCCATAAAGTTAGAGGATCCGAATCCATTATGATGAGAGATGACGGGATTAAATGGTAATCATTATATAAAATAAAACGTTGATATTATAACGCTGAATTTAAAATCTCTCTTGCGCATCCCATGTCCCCAAATCCCTGATATTTGATCTTTTGTGATCTTTACTTTAAAGTCTATTTATATGCCCTAGCTGCAATGAAAGAAGAGAACCCGAATGAGCATACTTTGTGTATACATCTTTCTTTTTCCTGGTTTTCTCTCTCAAAATATACCAGTCACCTACCTTTTCCTTCCATAAAGTTAGAGGATCCGAATCCATTATTATGAGAGATGACGGGTTTTAATGGTAATCATTATATCAAATAAAATGTTGATATTATAACGCTTAATTAAAAAACTCTCTCGCGCATCCCATGTCCCCAAATCCCCGATCTTTTGTTATTTTGATCTTTTGTGATCTTTGCTTTAAAGTCTATTTATATGCCCCAGCTGCAACAGCAGGAGAACCTGAATGAGCATACTGTATGTAATCATCTTTCTTTCTTCCCTGTTTCTCTCTAAAAATAAACAAGTCACAAACCTTTACCCTCCATAAAGTTAGAGGATCCGAATCCATTATTATGAGAGATGACGGGATTAAATGGTAATCATTATATCAAATAAAAGCTTGATATTATAACGCTGAATTTAAAATCTCTCTCGTGCATCCCATGTCCCCAAATCCCTGATATTTGATCTTTTGTGATCTTTACTTTAAAGTCTATTTATATACCCCAATTGCAACAACAAGAGAACCTGAATGAGCATACTTTGTGTATTCATCTTTCTTTCTTCCTAGTTTCTCTCTAAAAATATACAAGTCACCTACCTTTTCCCTCCATAAAGTTAGAGGATCCGAATTCAATATTATGAGAAATGACGGCATTAAATGGTAATCATTATATCAAATAAAACGTTGATATTATAATGCTGAATTAAAAAACTCTCTCGCACATCCCATGTCCCCAAACCCCTGATCTTTTGATATTTTGTTCTATTGTGATATTTACTTTAAAGTCTATTTATATACCCCAGCTGCAACAGCAAGAGAACCTGAATGAGCATACTTTGTGTATTCAGCTTTCTTCCTTCCTGGTTTCACTCTCAAAATATACAAGTCACCTACCTTTTCCCTCCATAAAGTTAGAGGATCCGAATCGATCTTTATGAGAGATTGCGGGATTAAATGGTAATCATTGTATCAAATAAAACGTTGGTATAATAACACTGAATTAAAAAACTCTCTCTCGCATCCCATGTCCCCAAATCCCCGATCTTTTGATATTTTGATCTTTTGTGACCTTTACTTTAAAGTCTATATATATGCCCCAGCTGCAACAGCAAGAGAACATGAATGAGCATAATTTATGTATTCAGCTTTCTTTCTTCCTGGTTTCTCTCAAAAAATATACAAGTCACCTACCTTTTCCCTCCATAAAGTTAGAGGATCCGAATCCATTATTATGAGAGATGACGGGATTAAATGGTAATCATTATATCAAAGAAAACGTTGATATTATAACGCTGAATTAAAAAACTCTCTCACGCATCCCATGTCCCCAAATCCTTGATCTTTTGATATTTTGATCTTTTGTGATCTTTACTTTAAAGTCTATTTTTATGCCCCATCTGCAACAACAAGAGAACCTGAATGAGCATACTTTGTGTAATGAGCTTTCTTTCTTCCTGGTTTCTCTCTCAAAATATACAAGTCACCTACCTTTTCCCTCCATAAAGTTAGAGGATCCGAGTCCATTATTATGAGAGATGATGGGATTAAAAGGTAATCATTACATCAAATAAAACATTCATATTATAACGCTAAATTAAAAAACTCTGTCGCGTATCCCATGTCCCCAAATCCTTGATATTTTGATCTTTTGTGATCTTTACTTTAAAGTCTATTTATATGCCCCAGCTGCAACAGCAAGAGATCCTGAATTAGCATACTTTGTGTATTCAGTTTTCTTTCTTCCGAGTTTCTCTCTCAAAATATACAAGTCACCTTCCTTTTCCCTTCATAAAGTTAGAGGATCTGAATCCATTATTATGAGAGATGACCGGATTAAATGGTAATCATTATATCAAATAAAATGTTGATATTAGAACGCTGAATTAAAAAACCCTCTCGTGCATCCCATGTCCCCAAATCCCTGATCTTTTGATATTTTGATCTTTTGTGATCTTTACTTTAAAGTCTATTTATATACCCAAGCTGCAACAACAAGAGAACCTGAATGAGCATACTTTGTGCATTCAACTTTCTTTCTTCTAGTTTCTCTCTCAAAATATACAAGTCACCTACCTTTTCCCTCCATAAAGTTAAAGGATCCGAATCCATTATTATGAGAGATTACGGGATTAAATGGTAATCATTATATCAAATAAAATGTTGATATTATAAGCTGAATTAAAAAACTCTCTCGCGCATCCCATGTCCCCAAATCCCTGATATTTTGATCTTTTGTGACCTTTACTTCAAAGTCTATTTATATGCCTTAGCTGCAACAGCAAGAGAACCTGAATGAGCATACTTTCAGTGTTCAACTTTCTTTCTTCCTGGTTACTCTCTCAAAATATACAAGTCACCTACCTTTTCCGTCCATAAAGTTAGAGGATCCGAATGCATTATTATGAGAGATGACGAGATTAAATGGTAATCATTATATCAAATAAAACGTTGGTATAAAAATTCTGAATTAAAAAACTCTCTCGCGCATCCCATGTCCCCAAATCCCCGATCTTTTGATATTTTGATCTTTTGTGACCTTCACTTTAAAGTCTATGCGACAGCAAGAGAACCTGAATGAGCATAATTTATGTATTCATCTTTCTTTCTTCCTGGTTTCTCTCTCAAAATATACAAGTCACCTACCTTTTCCCTCCATAATGTTAGAGTATCCGAATCGATTATTTTGAGAGATGAGGGGATTAAATGGTAATCATTATATCAAATAAAATGTTGATATTATAACGCTGAATTAAAAATCTCTCGTGCATCCCGTGTCCCCAAATCCCTGATCTTTTGATATTTTGATCTTTTGTGATCTTTAGTTTAAAGTCTATTTATATACCCCAGCTGCAACAACAAGAGAACCTGAATGAACATACTTTGTGTATTCAACTTTCTTTCTTCCTGGTTTCTCTATGAAAATATACATGTCACCTACCTTTTCCCTCCATAAAGTTAGAGGATCCGAATCGATCTCTATGAGAGATGGCGGGATTGAATGGTAATTATTATATCAAATAAAACGTTGGTATAATAACGCTGAATAAAAAAACTCTCTCGCGCATCCCATGTCCCCAAGTCCCCGATCTTTTGATATTTTGATCTTTTGTGACCTTTACTTCAAAGTCTATGTATATGCCCCAGCTGCAACAGCAAGAGAACCTGAATGAGCATACTTTCAGTATTCAGCTTTCTTTCTTCCTGGTTACTCTCTCAAAATATACAAGTCACCTACCTTTTCTGTCCATAAAGTTAGAGGATCCGAATCCATTATTATGAAAGATGACGAGATTAAATGGTAATCATTATAACAAATAAAACGTTTGTATAAAAATGCTGAATTAAAAAACTCTCTCGCGCATCCCGTGTCCCCAAATCCCCGATCTTTTGATATTTTGATCTTTTGTGACCTTTACTTTAAAGTCTATATATATGCCCCAGCTGCAACAACAAGAGAACCTGAATGAGCATAATTTATGTATTCATTTTTCTTTCTTCCTGGTTTCTCTCTCAAAATATACAAGTCACCTACCTTTTCCCTCCTTAAAGTTAGAGGATCCGAATCCATTATTATGAGAGATGATGGATTAAATGGTAATCATTATATCAAATAAAACGTTCATATTATAACGCTAAATTAAAAAACTCTCTCGCGTATCCCATGTCCCCAAAACCATGATATTTTGATCTTTTGTGATCTTTACTTTAAAGTCTATTTATATGCCCACCCCAAATAATGACAAGAGAACCACGAATGAGCATACTTTGTGTATTCGACTTTCTTTCCTCCCTGGTTTCTCTTTCAAAATATACAAGTCACCTACCTTTTCCCTCCATAGAGTTAGAGGATCCGAATCCATTATTATGAGAGATGATGGGATTAAATGGTAATCATTATATCAAATAAAACGTTCATATTATAACGCTAAATTAAAAAACTCTCTCGCGTATCCCATGTCCCCAAACCCCTGATCTTTTGATATTTTGTTCTATTGTGATCTTTACTTTAAAGTCTATTTATATACCCAGTGCAACAGAAGAGAACCTGAATGAGCATACTTTGTGTATTCAACTTTCTTTCTTCCTAGTTTCTCTCTAAAAATATACAAGTCACCTACCTTTTCCCTCCATAAAGTTAGAGGATCCGAATTCATTATTATGAGAAATGACGGGATTAAATGGTAATCATTATATCAAATAAAACGTTGATATTATAACGCTGAATTAAAAAACTCTCTCGCGCATCCCATGTCCCCAAAACACTGATCTTTTGATATTTTGTTCTTTTGTGATATTTAATTTAAAGACTATTTATATACCCTTACTGCAATGACAAGAGAACCTGAATGAGCATACTTTGTGTATTCAACTTTCTTTCTTCCTAGTTTCTCTCTAAAAATATACAAGTCACCTACCTTTTCCCTCCATAAAGTTAGAGGATCCGAATTCATTATTATGAGAAATGACGGGATTAAATGGTAATCATTATATCAAATAAAACGTTGATGTTATAACGCTGAATTAAAAAACTCTCTCGCGCATCCCATGTCCCCAAATCCCTGATCTTTTGATATTTTGATCGTTTGTGATATTTAATTTAAAGTCAATTTATATACCCTCTTTCATGAAAGAAGAGAACTCGAATGAGCATACTTTGTGTATTCAGGTTTCTTTCTTCCTGGTTTCTCTCTCAAAATATACAGGTCACCTACCTTTTCCCTCCATAAAGTTAGAGGATCCAAATCGATCTTTATGAGAGATGGCGGGATTAAAAGGTAATCATTATATCAAATAAAACGTTGGTATTATAACGCTGAATTAAAAAACTCTCTCGTGCATCCCATGTCCCTAAATCCCCGATCTTTTGATATTTTTATCTTTTGTGACCTTTACTTTAAAATCTATTTATATGCCCCCGCTGCAACAGCAAGAGAACCTGATTGAGCATACTTTGTGTATTCAACTTTCTTTCTTCCTGGTTTCTCTCTCAAAATATACAGGTCACCTACCTTTTCCCTCCATAAAGTTAGAGGATCCTAATCGATCTTTATGAGAGATGACGGGAGTAAATGGTAATCATTATATCGAATAAAACGTTAGTATAATAGCGCTGAATTAAAAAACTCTCTCGCGCATCCCATGTCCCCAAGTCCCCGATCTTTTGATATTTTGATCTTTTGTGACCTATACTTTAAAGTCTATTTATATGCCCCAGCTGCAACAGCAAGAGAACCTGAATGAGCATAATTTCTGTATTCAGCTTTCTTTCTTCCTGGTTTCTCTCTAAAAATATACAAGTCACCTACCTTTTCCCTACATAAAGTTAAAGGATCCGAATCCATTATTATGAGAGATTACGGGATTAAATGGTAATCATTATATCAAATAAAACGATGATATTATAAGCTGAAATAAAAAACTCTCTCGCGCATCCCATGTCCCCAAATACCAGATCTTTTGATATTTTGATCTTTTGTGTTCTTTGCTTTAAAGTCTATTTATATACCCCAGCTGCAACAGCAAGAGAACTTGAAGGAGCATACTTTCAGTATTCAGCTTTCTTTCTTCCGGGTTACTCTCTCAAAATATACAAGTCACCTACCTTTTCCGTCCATAAAGTTAGAGGATCCGAATCCATTATTATGAGAGATGACGAGATTAAATGGTAATCATTATATCAAATAAAACGTTGGTATAATAACACTGAATTAAAAAACTCTCTCGCGCATCCCATGTCCCCAAATCCCCGATCTTTTGATATTTTGAACTTTGCGACCTTTACTTTAAAGTCTATATATATGCCCCAACTGCAACAGCAAGAGAACCTGAATGAGCATAATTTATGTATTCAGCTTTCTTTCTTCCTGGTTTCTCTCTCAAAATATACAAGTCACCTACCTTTTCCCTCCATAAAGCTAGAGGATCTGAATACATTATTATGAGAGATGACGGATTAAATGTTAATCATTATATCAAATAAAACGTTCATATTATAACGCTAAATTAAAAAAACTCTCTCGCGTATCCCATGTCCCCAAATCCTTGATATTTTGATCTTTTGTGATCTTTACTTTAAAGTCTATTTATATGCCCCCACATGCAATACAGAAGAGAACACTGAATGATCATACTTTGTGTATTCAGCTTTCTTTCCTCCTGGTTTCTCTCTCAAAATATACAAGTCACCTACCTTTTCCCTCCATAAAGTTAGAGGATCCGAATCCATTATTATGAGAGAAGACGGGATTAAATGGTAATCATTATATCAAAGAAAACGTTGATATTATAACGCTGAATTAAAAAACTCTCTCGCGCATCCCATGTCCCCAAATCCTTGATCTTTTGATATTTTGATCTTTTGTGATCTTTACTTTAAAGTCTATTTATATGCCCCATCTGCAACAACAAGAGAACCGGAATGAGCATACTTTGTGTAATCAACTTTCTTTCTTCCTGGTTTCTCTCTCAAAATATACAAGTCACCTACCTTTTCCCTCCATAAAGTTAGAGGATCCGAATCCATTATTATGAGAGATGATGGGATTAAATGGTAATCATTATATCAAATAAAACGTTCATATTATAACGCTAAATTAAAAAACTCTGTCGCGTATCCCATGTCCCCAAATCCTTGATATTTTGATCTTTTGTGATCTTTACTTTAAAGTCTATTTATATGCCCCATCTGCAACAACAAGTGAACCTGAATGAGCATTCTTTGTGTAATCAGCTTTCTTTCTTGCTGGTTTCTCTCTCAAAATATACAAGTCACCTGCCTTTTCCCTCCATGAAGTTAGAGGATCCGAATCCATTATTATGTGAGATGACGGGATTAAATGGTAATCATTATATCAAAGAAAACGTTGATATTATAACGCTGAATTAAAAAACTCTCTCGCGCATCCCATGTCCCCAAATCCCTGATCTTTTCATATTTTGATCTTTTGTGATCTTTACTTTAAAGTCTATTTATATGCCCCATCTGCAACAACAAGAGAACCTGAATGAGCATACTTTGTGTAATCAGCTTTCTTTCTTCCTGGCTTCTCAATCAAAATATACAAGTCGCCCACCTTTTCCCTCCATAAAGTTAGAGGATCCGAATCCATTATTATGAGAGATGATGGGATTAAATGGTAATCATTATATCAAATAAAACGTTCATATTATAACGCTAAATTAAAAAACTCTCTCGCGTATCCCATGTCCCCAAACCCCTGATCTTTTGATATTTTGTTCTATTGTGATCTTTACTTTAAAGTCTATTTATATACCCCATTGCAATGAAAGAAGAGAACCTGAATGAGCATACTTTGTGTATTCAACTTTCTTTCTTCCTAGTTTCTCTCTAAAAATATACAAGTCACCTACCTTTTCCCTCCATAAAGTTAGAGGATCCGAATTCATTATTATGAGAAATGATTGGATTAAATGGTAATCATTATATCAAATAAAACGTTGATATTATAACGCTGAATTAAAAAACTCTCTCGCGCATCCCATGTCCCCAAACCCCTGATCTTTTGATATTTTGTTCTTTTGTGATCTTTACTTTAAAGTCTATTTATATACCCCAGCTGCAACAGCAAGAGAACCTGAATGAGCATACTTTGTGTATTCAACTTTCTTTCTTCCTAGTTTCTCTCTAAAAATATACAAGTCACCTACCTTTTCCCTCCATAAAGTTAGAGGATCCGAATTCATTATTATGAGAAATGACGGGATTAAATGGTAATCATTATATCAAATAAAACGTTGATATTATAACGCTGAATTAAAAAACTCTCTCGCGCATCCCATGTCCCCAAATCCCTGATCTTTTGATATTTTGATCGTTTGTGATATTTAATTTAAAGTCAATTTATATACCCCTGCTGCAACAGCAAGAGAACTTGAATGAGCATACTTTGTGTATTCAGGTTTCTTTCTTCCTGGTTTCTCTCTCAAAATATACAGGTCACCTACATTTTCCCTCCATAAAGTTAGAGGATCCAAATCGATCTTTATGAGAGATGGCGGGATTAAATGGTAATCATTATATCAAATAAAATGTTGATATTATAATGCTGAATTAAAAAACTCTCCCGCGCTTCCCATGTCCCTAAATCCCTGATCTTTTGATATTTTGTGATCTTTACTTTAAAGTCTATTTATATGCCCCAGCTGCAACAGCAAGAGAACCTGAATGAGCAAACTTTGTGTATTCAGCTTTCTTTCTTCCTGGTTTCTCTATCAAAATATACAAGTCACCTACCTTTTCCTACCATAAAGTTGGAGGATCCGAATCCATTATTATGAGAGATGACAGGATTAAATGGAAATCATTATATCAAACAAAACGATGATATTATAAGCTGAATTAAAAAACTCTCTCGCGCATTCCATGTCCCCAAATCCCAGATCTTTTGATCTTTTGATCTTTTGTGATCTTTACTTTAAAGTCTATTTATATGCCCCAACTTCAACAACAAGAGAACCTGAATGAGCAAACTTTGTGTATTCTGCATTATTTCTTCCTGGTTTCTCTCTCAAAATATACAAGTCACCTACCTTTTCCCTCCATAAAGTTAGAGGATCCGAATCGATTGTTATGATAAATGGCGGGATTAAATGGTAATCATTATATCAAATAAAACGTTGATATTATAATGCTGAATTAAAAAACTCTCGCACATCCCATGTCCCCAAATCCCCGATCTTTTGATATTTTGATCTTTTGTGACCTTTACTTTAAAGTCTATTTATATGGCCCAGCTGCAACAGCAAGAGAACCTGAATGAGCATAATTTGTGTGTTCAGCTTTCTTTCTTCCTGGTTTCCCTCTCAAAATATACAAGTCACCTACCTTTTCCCTCCATAAAGATAGAGGATCCGAATCCATTATTATGAGAGATGACGGAATTAAATGGTGATCATTATATCAAACAAAATGATGATATTATAAGCTGAATTAAAAAACTCTCTCGCGCATCCCATGTCCCCAAATCCCTGATCTTTTGATATTTTTTTCTTTTGTGATTTTTTACTTTAAAGTCTATTTATATGCCCCAGCTGCAACAACAAGAGAGCCTGAATGAGTATAATTTGTGTATTCAGCTTTCTTTCTTCCTGGTTTCTCTCTCAAAATATACAAGTCACCTACCTTTTCCCACCATAAAGTTGGAGGATCCGAATCCATTATTATGAGAGATGACAGGATTAAATGGTAATCATTATATCAAATAAAATGTTGATATTATAATGCTGAATTAAAAAACTCTCCCGCGCTTCCCATGTCCCTAAATCCCTGATCTTTTGATATTTTGTGATCTTTACTTTAAAGTCTATTTATATGCCTCAGCTGCAACTGCAAGAGAACCTGAATGAGCATATTTTGTGTATTCAGCTTTCTTTCTTCCTGGTTTCTCTCTCAAAATATTCAAGTCACCTACCTTTTCCGTCCACAAAGTTAGAGGATCCGAATCCATTATTATGAGAGATGACGGGATTAAATGGTAATCATTATGTCAAATAAAACGTTGACATTATAACGCTGAATTAGAAAACACTCTCGCGCATCCCATGTCCCCAAATCCCTGATCTTTTGATATTTTGGTCTTTTGTGATCTTTACTTTAAAGTCTACTTATATGCCCCAGCTGCAACAACAAGAGAACTTGAATGAGCATCTTTTTGTGTATTCAGCTTTCTCTCTTCCTGGTTTCTCTATCAAAATATACAAGTCACCTACCTTTTCCCTCCATAAAGTTTGAGGATCCGAATAGATTTTTATGAGAGATGGCGGGATTAAATGGTAATCATTATATCAAATAAAACGTTGATATTATAACAATGAATTAAAAAACTCACTCGTGCATCCCATGTCCCCAAATCCCCGATCTTTTGATATTTGGTGACCTTTACTTTAAAGTCTATTTATATGCCCCAGCTGCAACAGCAAGAGAACCTGAATGAGCATAATTTGTGTGTTCAGCTTTCTTTCTTCCTCGTTTCTCTCTCAAAATATACAAGTCACCTACCTTTTCCCTCCATAAAGTTAGAGGATCTGAATCCATTATGAGAGATGACGGAATTAAATAGTAATCATTATATCAAACAAAACGATGATATTATAAGCTGAATTAAAAAACTCTATCGTGCATCCCATGTCCCCAAATCCCTGATCTTTTGATATTTTGATCTTTTGTGACCTTTACTTTAAATTCTATTTATATGCCCCAGCTGCAACAACAAGAGAACCGGAATGAGCATAATTTGTGTATTCAGCTTCCTTTCTTCCTGGTTTCTCTCTTAAAATGTACAAGTCACCTACCTTTTCCCTCCATAAAGTTAGAGGATCCGAATCCATTATTATGAGGGATGACGGAATTAAATGGTAATCATTATATCAAACAAAACGATGATATTCTAAGCTGAATTAAAAAACTCTCTCGCGTATCCCATGTCACCAAATCCCTTATCTTTTGATATTTTGATCGTTTGGGATCTTTACTTTAAAGTCTATTTATATGCCCCACTGCGACTATGAAGAGAACCTCAATGAGCATACTTTGTGTATTCAGCTTTCTTTCTTCCTGGTTTCTCTATCAAAATATACAAGTCACCAACCTTTTTCCCTCCATAAAGTTAGAGGATCCGAATCCATTATTATGAGAGATGACGGAATTAAATGGTAATCATTATATCAAATAAAACTTTGATATTATAATGCTGAATTAAAAAACTCTCTCGCGCATCCCATGTCCCCAAATCCCCGATCTTTTGATATTTTGATCTTTTGTGACCTTTACTTTAAAGTCTATTTATATGCCCCAGCTGCAACATCAAGAGACCCTGAATGAGAATAATTTGTGTGTTCAGCTTTCTTTCTTCTTCCGGTTTCTCTCTCAAAATGTACAAGTCACCTACCTTTTCCTCCATACAGTTAGAGGATCCGAATCCATTATTATGAGAGATGACGGAATTAAATGGTAATCATTATATCAAACAAAATGATGATATTATAAGCTGAATTAAAAAACTCTCTCGCGCATCCCATGTCCCCAAATCCCTGATCTTTTGATATTTTGTTATTTTGTGATTTTTACTTTAAAGTCTATTTATATGCCCCAGCTGCAACAACAAGAGAGCCTGAATGAGTATAATTTGTGTATTCAGCTTTCTTTCTTCCTGGTTTCTCTCTCAAAATATACAAGTCGCCTACCTTTTCCCACCATAAAGTTGGAGGATCCGAATCCATTATTATGAGAGATGACAGGATTAAATGGTAATCATTATATCAAATAAAATGTTGATATTATAACGCTGAATTAAAAACTCTCCGCGCTTCCCATGTCCCTAAATCCACGATCTTTTGATATTTTGTGATCTTTACTTTAAAGTCTATTTATATGCCTCACTTGCAATAGGAAGAGAACCTGAATGAGCATACTTTGTGTATTCAGCTTTCTTTCTTCCTCGGTTTCTCTCTCAAAATATTCAAGTCACCTTACCTTTTCCCTCCATAAAGTTAGAGGATCCGAATCCATTATTATGAGAGATGACGGGATTAAATGGTAATCATTATGTCGAATAATACGTTGATATTATAACGCTGAATTAAAAATCACTCTCGCGCATCCCATGTCCTCAAATCCCCGATCTTTTGATATTTTGATCTTTTGTGAGATTTACTTTAAAGTCTATTTATATGCCCCCAATGCATGACAAGAGAACTGAATGAGCATAATTTGTGTGTTCAGCTTTCTTTCTTCCTGGTTTCTCTCTCCAAAATATACAAGTCACCTACCTTTTCCCTCCATAAAGTTAGAGGATCCGAATCCATTATTATGAGAGATGACGGAATTAAATGGTAATCATTATATCAAACAAAATGATGATATTATAAGCTGAATTAAAAAACTCTCTCGCGCATCCCATGTCCCCAAATCCCTGATCTTTTGATATTTTGTTATTTTGTGATTTTTACTTTAAAGTCTATTTATATGCCCCGCTGCAACAATAAGAGAGCCTGAATGAGTATAATTTGTGTGTTCAGCTTTCTTTCTTCCTGGTTTATCTCTTTAAATGTACAAGTCACCTACCTTTTCCCTCCATAAATTTGGAGGATCCGAATCCATTATTATGAGGGATGACAGAATTAAATGGTAATCATTATATCTAACAAAACGATGATATTATAAGCTGAATTAAAAAACTCTCTCGCGCATCCCAAGTCCCCAAATCCCTGATCTTTTGATATTTTGATATTTTGTGATCTTTACTTTAAAGTCTATTTATATGCCCCCCTTTGCAATGAAGAAGAGAACCTGAATAAGCATACTTTGTGTATTCAGCTTTGTTTCTTCCCGGTATCTCTCTCAAAATATACAAGTCACCTACCTTTTCCCTCCACAAAGTTAGAGGATCCGAATCCATTATGATGAGAGATGATGGGATTAAATGGTAATCATTATAACAAATAAAACGTTGATATTATAACACTGAATTAAAAAACACTCTCGTGCATCCCATGTCCCCAAATCCCTGATCTTTTGATATTTTAATCTGTTGTGATCTTTACTTTAAAGTATATTTATATGCCCCAGCTGCAACAGCAAGAGAACCTGAATGAGCAAACTTTGTGTATTCAGCTTTCTTTCTTCCTGGTTTCTGTCTCAAAATATACAAGTCACCTACCTTATCCCAGCATAAAGTTGGAGGTTCCAAATCCATTATTATGAGAGCTGACAGGATTAAATGGTAATCATTATATCAAATAAAATGTTGATATTATAACGCTGAATTAAAAAACTCTCTCGCGCTTCCCATGTCCCCAAATCCCTGATCTTTTGATATTTTTTGACCTTTACTTTATAGTCTATTGATATGCCCCAGCTGCAACAGCAAGAGAACCTGAATGAGCATACTTTGTGTATTCAGCTTTCTTTCTTCTGGTTTCTCTCTCAAAATATACAAGTCGCCTACCTTTTCCTACCACAAAGAAACAGGATCCGAATTGATTTTTATGAGAGTTGGAGGGATTAAATGGTATTCATTATATCAAATAAAACGTTGATATTATGACGCTGAATTAAAAAAGTCTCTAGCGCATCCCATGTCCCCAAATACCAGATCTTCCGATATTTTGAACTTTTGTGATATTTACTTTAAAGTCTATTTATATGCCCCTACTGACTGCAAGCAAGAGAACCCGAATGAGCATACTTTTTGTATTCAACTTTCTTTCTTCCCGGTTTCTCTCTCAAAATATACAAGTCACCTACCTTTTCCCTCCATAAAGTTAGAGGATCCGAATCCATTATTATGAGAGATGACGGATTAAATGGTAATCATTATGTCTAATAAAACATTGATATTATAACGCTAAATTAAAAAAAGTCTCCGCGCATCCCATGTCCCCAAATCCCCGATCTTTTGATATTTTGATCTTTTGTGATCTTTACTTTAAAGTCTATTTATACGCCCACCTGCAACAACAAGAGAACCCGAATGAGCATACTTTGTGTATTCAACTTTCTTTCTTCTGGTTTCTCTCTCAAAATATACACGTCACCTACCTTTTCCTCCATAAGGTTAGAGGATCCGAATCCATTATTATGAGAGATGATGGGATGAAATGGTAATCATTATATCAAATAAAAAGTTGATATTATAACGCTGAATTAAAAAGTCTCTCGCGCATCCCAAGTCCCCAAATCCCGATCTTTTGATATTTTTGATCTTTTGTGATCTTTGCTTAAAGTCTATTTATATGCCCACTCAACAACTAGAGAACCCGAACGAATGAGCA
This sequence comes from Sophora flavescens, assembly GCA_030762895.1. Taxonomy (NCBI): domain Eukaryota; kingdom Viridiplantae; phylum Streptophyta; class Magnoliopsida; order Fabales; family Fabaceae; genus Sophora; species Sophora flavescens. Next base: position 35,636 of record JAUPTC010000425.1, read on the forward strand.
TACTTTGTGTATTCAGCTGGTTTCTTTCTCGAAATATACAAGTCACCTACCTTTTCCCTCCATTAAGTTAGATGTACTAGCCGAAGAGTGAAACCCGGCCACCGAGCTCGAATACCCGGCCCAGTCCGGAAGTTAAAGATAATAAATTAAAGATCACCTAATTAAGGGATAGGATATTTTCCTTAATTAAATCCTGATATTATCTGAAATAACCTTACCTGGTTAAAAGAGATAATATCCCTTAAATTAAGGAATCAAATCTCAAAAGAGATTTAAGAGATAAATCAGATCTCTAAAAGATAGGGGAATCCTATTATAAAAGGAGGAGTACCCATGATAGAAACTCACTTTCACAAACCCTCTCCCTTAAGGGTATTAGAGGGCTAGCCCGACCAAAAGTCCTCGCTAGTACCCATCGGATACAAGATTAGGGGATCGAGGTCACCCGTACCACCAAGGGTTGAACCTAGAACTACGTCGGCTTTGATTCGCATTGGGATACGTGAGGACCGAATATTACCGCTAGCCAAAGTCTAAAACAACCCCCATTGTTCACTCTTGGTTTAACTCTCACGAGATTCCGCCAAGCCTGATTTCTCACCGGGAGGTAAAATTTGCCCCGACCACTCAATCAACCACCATCACCCACCTACTTATTTATCCCCGCCTCACTTTTTCCTCCTTTGAGGATCCGGGTCCATCGACTCACTCCAACCTTAAAGTTTCAAACCATGTAATCCCCACCTAATCGATTTTGAATAGATCCTATTAAATGGTAATCATTATACAAGTCAAACGTTGTTTTCTATCGCTTACCTAAACAACTCCCTCGTGCATCCCATGTCCCCAAATCCCCGATATTTTGATCTTTGTGAACTTTACTTTCAAGTCAATCTATATGCCCATCTCGAACCTCCAATCAGCATACTTTGTGTATTCACTTTCTTTCTTCCTTGGTTTTCTCCCAAAATATACAAGTCACCTTTTTCCATCCATAAAGTTAGAGGATCCGAATCCATTATTATAAGAGATGACAGGATTAAATGGTAATCATTATATCAAATAAAACGTTGATATTATAACGCTGAATTAAAACACTCTCTCACATCTCCCATGATCCCCAAATCCCCGATCTTTTGATATTTTGATCTTTTGTGATCCTTACTTTAAAGTCAATTTATATGCCCCAACATAACAGGAAGAGAACCCGAATGAGCATACTTTGTGTATTCGCCTTTCTTTCTTCCTCGTTTCTCTCTCAAAATATACAAGTCACCAACCTTTCCCTCCATAAAGTTAGAGGATCCGAATCCATTATTACGAGAGATGACAGGATTAAATGGTAATCATTATATCAAATAAAACATTGATATTATAATGCTGAATTAAAAACTCTCTCGCATCCCATGTCCCCAAATCCTGATTTTGATATTTTGATCTTTTTGAACTTTACTTTAAAGTCTATTTATATGCCCCAAAGAGAAACAAAGAAGAGAACCCGAATGAGCATACTTTGTGTATTCAGCTTTCTTTCTTCCTGGTTTCTCTCTCAAAATATACAAGTCACCTACCTTTTACCTCCATAAAGTTAGAGGATCCGAATCCATTATTATGAGAGATGACAGGATTAAATGGTAATCATTATGTCAAATAAAACATTGATATTATAACCGCTGAATTAAAAACTCTCTCGCGCATCCCATGTCCCCAAATCCACTTTGATATTTTGATCTTTTGTGAATTTTACATTTCAAGTCTATTTATATGCCCAGTAAAGCAACAAGAGAACCTGAATGAACATACTTTGTGTATTCAGCCTTTCTTTCTTCCAGGTTTCTCTCTCAAAATATACACGTCACCAACCTTTTCCCCTCCATCAAGTTAGAGGATCCGAATCCATTATTATGAGAGATGACGGGATTAATTGATAATCATTATATCAAATAAAACGTTGATATTATAATGCTGAATTAAAAAACTCTCTTGCGCATCCCATGTCCCCAAATCCCTATTTTTTTTGATATTTTTGAACTTTTGTGATCTTTACTTTAAAGTCTATTTATATACCCGAGCTGCAATAGCTAGATAACCTGAATGAGCATACTTTGTGTATTAAGCTTTCTTTCTTCCTCGGTTTCTCTCTCAAAATATACAAGTCACCTACCTTTTCCCTCCATAAAGTTAGAGGATCCGAATCCATTATTATGAGAGATGACGGGATTAAATGGTGATCATTATATCAAACAAAATGTTGATATTATAACGCTGAATAAAAAACTCTCTCTGCGCATCCCATGTCCTCAAATCCGTGACCTTTGATACTTTGAGCTTTTGTGATCTTTACTTTAAAGTCTATTAATATGCCCCGACCGCATAACAAGAGAGCCCGAATGAGCATACTTTGTGTATTAGCTTTCTTTCTTCCTGGTTTCTCTCGTCAAAATATACAAGTCACCTACCTTTTCCTCCATAAAGTTAGAGGATCCGAATCCATTCTTATGGGAGATGACGGGATTTAATGGTAATCATTATATCAAATAAAACGTTGATATTATAACGCTGAATTAAAAAACACTCTCGCGCTTCCCATGTCCCCAAATCCCTGATATTTTGATCTTTTGTGATCTTTACTTTCAAGTCTATTTATAGCCCCAACTACAACAGCAAGAGAACCTGAAAGAGCATACTTTGTGTATTCAACTTTTCTTTATTCTTGGTTTCTCTCTCAAAATATACAATTCACTTACCTTTTCCCTCCATAAAGTTAGAGGATCCTAATCCAATGTTATGAGAGATGACGGGATTAAATGGTAATCATTTTATCAAATACAACGTTGATATTATAACCCTGAATTAAAAAACTCTCTCGCGCATCCCATGTCCCCAAATCCCTGACCTTTTGATATTTTGATCTTTTGTGTTCTTTACTTTAAAGTCTATTTATATGCCCCTACGTGATGGCTGGAGAGCCCGAATAAGCATACTTTGTGTATTCAACTTTCTTTCTTTCCCGGTTTCTCTCTCCAAAATATACAAATCACCTACATTTTCCCTCCATAAAGTTAGAGGATCCGAATCCATTATTATGAGAGATGACGGGATTAAATGGTAATCATTATATCAAATAAAACGTTGATATTATAACGATGAATTAAAAAACTCTCTCGCGCATCACATTTCCCCAAATCCCGGAAAATTTGATCTTTTCCGATCTTTACTTTCAAGTCTATTTATATGCCCCAGTTGAAATAGCAGGAGAACCTGAATGAGCATCTTTTGTGTATTCAGCTTTCTTTCTTCCTGGTTTCTCTCTCAAAATATACAAGTCACCTACCTTTTCCCTCCATAAAGTTAGAGGATCCGAATCCATTGTTATGAAATATGACGAGATTAAATGGTAATCATTATATCAAATAAAACGTTGATATTATAACGCTGAATTAAAAAACTCTCTCGCGCATCCCATGTCCCCAAATCCCTGATATTTTGATCTTTTATGATCTTTACTTTCAAGTCTATTTATATGCCCCAGTTGCAACAACAAGAGAACCTGAATGAGCATACTTTGTGTATTCAGATTTCTTTCTCTTCTGGTTTCTCTCTCAAAATATAAAAGTCACCTACCTTCTCCCTCCATAAAGTTAGAGGATCTGAATCCATTATTATGAGAGATGACGGGATTAAATGGTAATCATTATATCAAATAAAACGTTGATATATATTATAAAGCTGAATTAAAAAACTCTATCGCGCATCCCATGTCCCCAAATCCCTGATATTTTTATCTTTTGTGATCTTTACTTTCAAGTCAATTTATATACCCCAGCTGCAATAGCTGGAGAGCCTGAATGAGCATACTTTGTGTATTCAGCTTTCTTTCTTCCTAGTTTCTCTCTCCAAAATATACAAGTCGCCTACCTTTTCCCTCCATAAAGTTAGAGGATCCGAATCCATTATTATGGGAGATGACGGATTTAATGGTAATCATTATATCAAATAAAACGTTGATATTATAACCTGAATTAAAAAACTCTCTCGCACATCTCATGTCCCCAACTCCCTGACATTTTGATATTTTTGATCTTTTGTGATCTTTACTTTGAAGTCTATTTATATGCCCAGCTGCAACAGCTAGAGAACCTGAATGAGCATACTTTGTGTATTCAGCTTTCTTTTCTTCCTGGTTTCTCTCTCAAAATATACAAGTCACCTACCTTTTCCTCCATAAAGTTAGAGGATTCGAATCTTTTATTATGAGAGATGACGGGATTAAATGGTAATCATTATATCAAATAAAATATTGATATTATAAAGCTGAATTAAAAAAACTCTCTAGCGCATCCCATGTCCCCAAATCCCTGATATTTTCATATTTTGTGATCTTTACTTTCAAGTCTATTTATATGCCCCATCTAAAAGAAGAGAGAACCTGAATGAGCATACTTTGTGTATTCGGCTTTCTTTATTCCTGGTTTCTCTCTCCAAAATATACAAGTCGCCTACCTTTTCCCTCCATAAAGTTAGAGGATCCGAATCCACTATTATGAGAGATGACGGGATTAAATGGTAATCATTATATCAAACAAAACGTTGATATTATAACGTTGAATTAAAAAACTCTCTCGCGCATCCCATGTCCCCCAAATCCCCCTGACCTTTTGATATTTTGATCTTTTGTGATCTTTACTTTAAAGTCTATTTATATGCCCCACTGCAACAGTGTAAGAGAACCCGAATGAGCATATTTTGTGTATTCAAACTTTCTTTCTTCTTGGTTTCTCTCTCAAAATATAGAAGTCACCTACTTTTACCTCCATAAAGTTAGTGGATCCGAATCCAATATTATGAGAGATGACGGGATTAAATGGTAATCATTATATCAAATAAAACGTTGATATTATAACACTAAATTATGTCCCCAAATCCCTGATATTTTGATCTTTTGTGATTATTACTTTCAAGTCTATTTATATGCCCCCGCTAAAACAGCAAGAGAACCTGAATGAACATACTTTGTGTATTCAGCTTCCTTTCTTCCAGGTTTCTCTCTCAAAATATACACGTCACCTACCTTTTCCCTCCATCAAGTTAGAGGATCCGAATCCATTATTATGAGAGATGGCGGGAGTAATTGATAATCATTATATCAAATAAAACGTTGATATTATAACGCTGAATTAAAAAATTCTCTTGCGCATCCCATGTCCCCAAATCCCTGTTCTTTTGATATTTTTGAACTTTTGTGATCTTTACTTTAAAGTCTATTTATATGCCGAGCTGCAACAGCTAGAGAACCTGAATGAGCATACTTTGTGTATTCAGCTTTCTTTCTTCCTTGTTTCTCTCTCAATATATACATGTAACATACCTTTTCCCGCCATAAAGTTAGAGGATCTCAATCCATTATTATGAGAGATTACGGGATTAAATGGTAATCATTATATCAAATAAAACGTTGATATTATAACGCTGAATTAAAAAACTCTCTCGCGCATCCCATGTCCCCAAATCCGTGACCTTTTGATATTTTGATCTTTTGTGATCTTTACTTTAAAGTCTATTTATATGCCCCAGCTGCAATAGCTCGAGAGCCTGAATGAGCATACTTTGTGTATTCAGCTTTCTTTCTTCCTGGTTTCTCTGTCAAAATATACAAGTCGCCTACCTTTTCCCTCCATAAAGTTAGAGGATCCGAATCCATTATTATGGGAGATGACGGGATTTAATGGTAATCATTATATCAAATAAAACGTTGATATTATAACTCTGAATTAAAAAACTCTCTCGCACATCTCATGTCCCCAAATCCCTGACATTTTGATATTTTTGATCTTTTGTGATCTTTACTTTGAAGTCTATTTATATGCCCAGCTGCAACAGCTAGAGAACCTGAATGAGCATACTTTGTGTATTCAGCTTTCTTTCTTCCTGGTTTCTCTCTCAAAATATACAAGTCACCTACCTTTTCCCTCCATAAAGTTAGAGGATTCGAATCTTTTATTATGAGAGATGACGGGATTAAATGGTAATCATTATATCAAATAAAATATTGATATTATAAAGCTGAATTAAAAAACTCTCGCGCGCATCCCATGTCCCCAAATCCCTGATATTTTCATATTTTGTGATCTTTACTTTCAAGTCTATTTATATGCCCCATCTGAAACAGCAGGAGAACCTGAATGAGCATACTTTGTGTATTCGGCTTTCTTTATTCCTGGTTTCTCTCTCAAAATATACAAGTCGCCTACCTTTTCCCTCCATAAAGTTAGAGGATCTGAATCCACTATTATGAGAGATGACGGGATTAAATGGTAATCATTATGTCAAACAAAACGTTGATATTATAACGTTGAATTAAAAAACTCTCTCGCGCATCCCATGTCCCCAAATCCCTGACCTTTTGATATTTTGATCTTTTGTGATCTTTACTTTAAAGTCTATTTATATGCCCCAGCTGCAACAGCTGGAGAACCTGAATGAGCATATTTTGTGTATTCAGCTTTCTTTCTTCTTGGTTTCTCTCTCAAAATATAGAAGTCACCTACTTTTACCTCCATAAAGTTAGTGGATCCGAATCCAATATTATGAGAGATGACGGGATTAAATGGTAATCATTATATCAAATAAAACGTTGATATTATAACACTAAATTATGTCCCCAAATCCCTGATATTTTGATCTTTTGTGATTATTACTTTCAAGTCTATTTATATGCCCCCGCTAAAACAGCAAGAGAACCTGAATGAACATACTTTGTGTATTCAGCTTCCTTTCTTCCAGGTTTCTCTCTCAAAATATACACGTCACCAGCCTTTTCCCTCCATCAAGTTAGAGGATCCGAATCCATTATTATGAGAGATGGCGGGAGTAATTGATAATCATTATATCAAATAAAACGTTGATATTATAACGCTGAATTAAAAAATTCTCTTGCGCATCCCATGTCCCCAAATCCCTGTTCTTTTGATATTTTTGAACTTTTGTGATCTTTACTTTAAAGTCTATTTATATGCCAAGTCGAACAGACTAGAGAACTCCGAATGAGCATACTTTGTGTATTCAGCTTTCTTTCTTCCTTGTTTCTCTCTCAAAATATACAGGTCACCTACCTTTTCCCGCCATAAAGTTAGAGGATCTGAATCAATTATTATGAGAGATTACGGGATTAAATGGTAATCATTATATCAAATAAAACGTTGATATTATAACGCTGAATTAAAAAACTCTCTCGCGCATCCCATGTCCCCAAATCCGTGACCTTTTGATATTTTGATCTTTTGTGATATTTAATTTAAAGTCTATTTATATGCCCCAGCTGCAATAGCTCGAGAGCCTGAATGAGCATACTTTGTGTATTCAGGTTTTTTTCTTCCTGGTTTCTCTCTCAATATATACAAGTCACCTACCTTTTCCCGCCTTAAAGCTAGAGGATCTGAATCCATTATTATGGGAGATGACGGGATTAAATTGTAATCAATATATCTAATAAAACGTTGATATTATACCGCTTAATTAAATAACTCTCTCGCGCATCCCATGTCCCCAAATCCCTGATACTTTGATCTTTTGTGATCTTTACTTTAAAGTCTATTTATATTCCCCAGCTGAAACAGCAAGTGGGCCTGAATGAGCATACTTTGTGTATTCAGCTTTCTTTCTTCCTGGTTTCTCTCTCAAAATATACTAGTCACCTACCTTTTCCCTCCATAAAGTTAGAGGATCTGAATCCATTATTATGAGAGATAACGGGATTAAATGGTAATCATTATATCAAATAAAACGTTGATATTATAACGCCGAATTAAAAAACTCTCTTGCGCATCCCATGTCCCCAAATCCCTGATCTTTTGATATTTTTGATCTTTTGTGATCTTTATGATAAAGTTTATTTATATGCCCCACCTGCAACAGCTAGAGAACGTGAATGAGCATACTTTGTGTATTCAGCTTTCTTTCTTCCTGGTTTCTCTCTCAAAATATTCAAGTCACCCACCTTTTCCCGCCATAAAGTTAGAGGATCTGAATCCATTATTATGAAAGATGAAAGGATTAAATGGTAATCTTTATATCAAATAAAATGTTGATATTATAACGCTGAATTAAAAAACTCTCTCGCTCATCCCATGTCCCCAAATCCCTGATATTTTGATCTTTTATGATCTTTAGATCTTTTGTGATCGTTACTTTAAAGTCTATTTATATGCCCCAGCTGAAACAGTAAGAGAACCTGAATGAGCATACTTTATGTACTCAGCTTTCTTTCTTCCTGGTTTTTCTCTCAAAATATACAAGTCACCTACCTTTTCCCTCCATAAAGTTAGAGGATCCGAATCCATTATTATGAGAGATGACGGGATTAAATGGTAATCATTATATCAAATAATACGTTGATAACATAACGCTGAATTAAAAAATTCTCTCGCGCATTCCCTGTCCCCAAATCCCTGATCTTTTGATATTTTGACCTTTTTTGATCCTTACTTTAAAGTCTATTTATATGCCCCAGCTGCAACAGCAAGAGAAGCTGAATGAACTTACTCTGTGTATTCAGCTTTCTTTCTTCCTGGTTTCTCTCTCAAAATATACAAGTCACCTACCTTTTCCCTCCATAAAGTTAGAGGATTCGAATCCATTATTATGAGAGATGACGGGATTAAATGGTAATCATTATATCAAATAAAACGTTGATATTATAACGCAGAATTAAAAAACTCTCTTGTGCATCCCATGTCCCCAAATCCCTGATCTTTTGATATTTTTGATCTTTTGTGATCTTTACTTTAAAGTCTATTTATATGCCCCGGCTGCAACAGCTGGAGAACCTGAATGAGCATACTTTGTGTATTCAGCTTTCTTTCTTCCTAGTTTCTCTCTCAATATATACAAGTCACCTACCTTTTCCCGCCATAAAGTTAGAGGATCCGAATCCATTATTATGAGAGATGACGGGATTAAATGGTAATCATTATATCAAATAAAACGTTGATATTATAACGCTGAATTAAAAAACTCTCTCGCGCATCCCATGTCCCCAAAATCCCTGATATTTTGATCTTTTCTGATCTTTTCTTTAAAGTCTATTTATATGCCCCAGCTGAAACAGCAAGAGAACCTAAATGAACATACTTTGTGTATTCAGCTTTCTTTCTTCATGGTTTCTCTCTCAAAATATACAAGTCACCTAACTTTTCCCTCCATAAAGTTAGAGGTTCCGAATCCATTATTATGAGAGATGACGGGATTAAATGGTAATCATTATATCAAATAAAACGTTGATATTATAACGCCACATTAAAAAACTCTCTTGCGCATCCCATGTCCCCAAATCCCTGATCTTTTGATATTTTTGATCTTTTGTGATCTTTACGTTAAAGTCTATTTATATGCCCCACCTGCAACAGCTAGAGAAACTGAATGAGCATACTTTGTGTATTCAGCTTTCTTTCTTTCTGGTTTCTCTCTCAAAATTTACAAGTCACCTACCTTTTCCTGCCATAAAGTTAGAGGATCTGAATCCATTATTATGACAGATGACGGGATTAAATGGTAATCTTTATATCAAATAAAACGTTGATATTATAACGCTGAATTAAAAAACTCTCTCGCTCATCCAATGTCCCCAAATCCCTGATATTTTGATCTTTTGTGATCTTTACTTTAAAGTCTATTTATATGCCCCAGCAGCAACAGCAAGAGAACCTGAATTAGCATACTTTATGTATTCAGCTTTCTTTGTTCCTGGTTTCTCTCTCAAAATATACAAGTCACCTACCTTTTCCCTCCATAAAGTTAGGGGATCCGAATCCATTATTATGAGAGATGACGGGATTAAGTGGTAATCATTATATCAAATAAAATGTTGATGTTATAACGCTGAATTAAAAAACTCTCTCGTGCATCCCATGTCCCCAAATCCCTGATCTTTTGATATTTTGATCTTTTGTGATATTTACTTTAAAGTCTATTTATATGCCCCAGCTGCAACAGCTAGAGAACCTGAATGAGCATACTTTGTGTGTTCAGCTTTCTTTTTTCCTGGTTTCTCTCTCAAAATATACAAGTCACCTACCTTTTCCCTCCATATAGTTAGAGGATCCAAATCCATTATTATGAGAGATGACTGGATTAAATGGTAATCATTATATCAAATAAGACGTTTATATTATAACGCTGAATTAAAAAACTCTCTCGCGCCTCCCATGTCCCCAAATCCATGATCTTTTGATATTTTGATCTTATGTGATCCTTACTTTAAAGTCTATTTATATGTCCCGGCTGCAACAGCTAGAGAACCTGAATGAGCATACTTTGTGTATTCAGCTTTCTTTATTCCTGGTTTCTCTCTCAAAATATACAAGTCACCTACCTTTTCCCTCCATAGAGTTAGAGGATCCGAATCCATTATTATGAGAGATGACGGGATTAAATGGTAATTATTATATCTAATAAAACGTTGATATTATAACGCTGAATTAAAAAACTCTCTCGCGCATCCCATGTCCCCAAATCCCTGATCTTTTGATATTTTGATCTTTTGTGATCCTTACTTTAAAGTCTATTTATATGCCCCAGCTGCAACAACAAGAGAACCTGAATGAGCATACTTTGTGTATTCAGCTTTCTTTCTTCCTGGTTTCTCTCTCAAAATATACAAGTCACCTACCTTTTCCTTCCATAAAGTTAGAGGATCCGAATCCGTTATTATGAGAGATGACGATATTAAATGGTAATCATTATATCAAATAAAACGTTGAAATTATAACGCTGAATTAAAAAACTCTCTCGTGCATCCGATGTCCCCAAATCCCCGATCTTTTGATATTTTGATCTTTTGTGATCTTTACTTTAAAGTCTATTTATATGCCCCAATTGCAATAGCAAGAGAACTTGAATGAGCATACTTTGTGTATTCAGCTTTCTTTCTTCCTGGTTTCTCTCTCAAAATATACAAGTCACCTACCTTTTCCTTCCATAAAATTAGAGGATCCGAATCCATTATTATGAGAGATGACAAGATTAAATGGTAATCATTATATCAAATAAACAGTTGATATTATAACGCTGAATTAGAAAACTCTCTCGTGCATCCCATGTCCCAAAATCCCTGATCTTTTGATATTTTGATCTTTTGTCATCTTTACTTTAAAGTCTATTTATATGCCCCAGCTGCAACAGCAAGAGAACCTGAATAAGCATACTTCGTGTATTCAGCTTTCTTTCTTCCTAGTTTGTTTGTCATACTTTGTGTGTGAGTTTTAATGTTATGTTGATTTAGTTTTGAATTTCTTGGTTTCTAAACATGATTTTATGGTTCCTTTTACTCATTTTAGATACGTGCATGGAGATGAAAAAACATCATTTTGTATAACCTATGACAGCATTTTTCAATAAAATGCATAACAAACCCATCGCATTTTCTGCTATAACAGAGGCCACTTTCAGTTTTGCTTCATCTTGAATAACAGCCCTGCTTCACTCAGTTGTTAAATTCTCCTTCTTGGTTACATTTGGTGGAGAGTATCTACAGGTTTTTATTTTTGGTTGCTTGGCATGAAATGGGTGTGCTACAATCTCTATGACAGATAGTGGAGAGGACTTTTCTTTTTATTTTAAACTGGTGCTGCTGTAACTTCTTTTTTTTTTGTTCCATTTGTTTGGGGGCCATTTCAGCTGTACTGGGCAGAGTATGGTGTATTGCTTCATGATTTATTTTATTTGGAACTAAAGGGTGTGAGGCTTGTTTTTACTTACACGGGTAGATTGCTAAGGTTACTATTCTTTCTCAATTTATTTGAGGCTACAGGTGTAGATTTTTAGTGGCTCTTTTAGCTAAAGGAACCTTGTTTGGTGGAAAGACTTTTCTACACCATTTTATTTTATTTAAAAAAAATATTTTTGCTAAAAAAATAATAATTTCATAATGTGCATGCTAATGGTTTGAAAATGAAAAGAAAATAATCAACATTTAATATTTTTAGTAATGATTTTAAGGATTGATTTTTTTCTGATTTCATGCTCCAGCTTTTCTGAATCGCCCCTCTCATCCTAACCCGGAATATGGACTATACACGTCAGCCAGACCCTACACCCCAGCTCTGGCCATGGTTTGTATCCCCAGATGACCATAGATACAAGTAAGTTATGATTGTATTGTTTATCAAATGCTTGTAGGCCCTAGAGTTGACAATTTGACTTTTTTTTGGTACAGACAACTTGACTCTGTTATCTTTATTGTTGTTTTGGACATTGTGTTTCATGCTGAAACGAAGAATAAATCTTATTTATTGTAACTGTAATCATGAGTTGACAGTATTAATAGTGATAGATATTATCCAATAACAGAGAAAACATTCAAAAGAAAAAGTTTGTTTAGCTGGCATCTTAGCATGCTGTAATCAGAGGTGTAATGATATCTTATGTTAATGGAGCTGGTGCGATCTTAGACATGAGAGGGGGGAGCCAAACATATATATATATATATATATATATAATATGAATATTAATAAGCCCAGTCTATATAAATAAAACAATAACCGGTGCAAGCAAATGGAAATAAAAATCATGCATTAGAAGTTTTATTGAAGAGGGACACGGTGCAAACATGCATTTGGCCATAAAAATCTGCAGTGTGAGTGTGGGTGCTTTGGCAGCCAAGTATTTTTTTTTTTATTTCTCTTCTTTTTGGTTTTGTAATAAGCATGATTTTCTTTTTTATAGTCTGGTCCAGGAACAAATAGTGGTGGGTACAAATATACAAGAATAAATTATTTTATCGTTTTCTCAAAAAAAATTTCACTGGTTAAGGCTTTTTTTTCTTTTAACAAATTTGCAAATCCTTGTGAAAGTTAGTACAAAAAAATAGAGTAAATTAAGTTTTTCAAAACTCGGGAAATTGTATGCATTAAAACTTAATTATTTCGGCTCCCCCGTTTTTCTGACTCAAGCTCCGCCACTGGATACATATGCAATATATAATGATGTTAGAATATTGTACATGAATTGTTTCTTGTATTTTTTTATAGTCAAACGTAGATATGTGACCATCATGTAGGAGAGAGAACAAAATTTTGCAAGACAATATAGGATTTTGATGAGTTTTTATTGTTTATTTCTCTTTATAGTAGTATATTTCTCTTCCACATAAGATAGTAATTTAGTAAAGAGAAAAATGGTGCTGGACTGATAGCTGTAAACGGAAAAAATGATTTAGATTAAATAATAATAATAATAATAATAATAATAATAATAATAATAATATTATTATTATTATTATTATTATTATTATTATTATTATTATTATTATTATTATTATTCAACCTGTTTATTTGCTAACTAACATGGGTTTTGTAGGTAGTGGGAGATTGCTGTTTCTGTTGTCGCAATATATTTCCTTCTTGTGATTACATTTCAAATTTCTTTTATCGATGATCAAGTTAAAGTGCTCAACATAGCACATTATGTGATTGGCTCCATCTTATTCTTTGATGTCATTGTCACACACCTTGGCACTACGTATATTGACGATACAAGAATATCATTGACCAATGACGCTTGGATGGTTGGGAAATTTTTTTTGAAAACACCGTTATCCTACTGTGATTTTGCATCGGTCATGCTTTTAATTTTTCTACAAACTTCTCACAAATCACAACCCTGGATCTTGTTGTTCATCATTCCTCGTGCTTATAGTGTTGGTGCTTTTATCTCTAGGTACGATCTATACTTTGTCACTGAAACTTTGCAGAGGATATTTTTTTCTTTGAAATAAATCTTAAATTATTATGTTTTTTTTAACAGGATGGAGAGGAAACATATACAGCTTCACTATACGACGATTCGCATTATGAAGCCTATATGTGTAAGTTTCTAAAATGGAATTAAATTTGGTCAATGTTTCATATTTTTTTAGAATTTTATTAATAAAATATTATATATTGATTAATATTAAATCATATGAAAGAGACTAAATTTATTTGAATACTTTTTATAGATTATGCTTTATATAGCGCATTATGTTGGATGCTGCTTTCACCATATTTCGTCAGATGATCATGCTAAACATCATGAGACATGGATTGGTTTATTAAGTGAGCCTGATCTGGGTGGTTTGTACCAAATCCACCGTTGGATTCGGTGACATACACCCAGTGAATACAAAAGAGAGGCTTTTTTGCAATGGGGTCATCATATTTAGTACTGCAATGCAAATGTATGTCACATGTAATCTGGATGTATTGCTTGGGCGCAACCGCACAGAGAACCACGCAAGTAAATTATCAACTTATTATAATTAAACTCAATTTTATTCCCTAATCAACATTTTTTTTAAGTTCTAATCTTTTTCCATATGATTTTATTATTC
>JAUPTC010000426.1:0-50000 GCA_030762895.1 Sophora flavescens
CTTGTTCGGGAACCATAGTGGTGGCACCTCTCATCTTTCTGGGTCTCGCTCTTTCTCTCTATTCACCTTTGTTTTCCTTCGTCGCCGTTTCGTTTGATGTTTAATATTTTGTTTTGTTTTTATTCTTTGTTTTACTTCTTATAAATATGCCTTATGTTATGTTTAGCATATAATATCTTGTTTTTCTTTGCTTAGGTGGGTTACGTCTCTGTTCTTCGGTGTTCAACTTCCAAGATCTTTGCTTTCGGTAAGTATACGAACACCCTATCTTTGCTGTTTTTGTGTTCTTAGCTTCAAGATCCTAACTTATTGTTTTTGTTTGTGTAGATTCAAGATCTATCCTTCATTTTTTGTTACTTAGACTCAAGTTCCTTCCTTTTTGTGTGCTTATCTTCAAGTCTCAAGATCCTTCCTTTTTGCATGTTTGTGGTTGTGTAGATTGAAGATCTATCCTTCATTTTTTGTTACTCGACTCAAGCTCCCTTCCTTTTTGTGTGCTTATCTTTAAGTCTCAAGATCCTTCCTTTTGCATGTTTGTGTTTGTTGTTGTGTGTTTCTCTTTGCTCTTGTTTTTTGGGTAAAAGATGATCTTTTGGGGATATCATTATTATTAGAAATATTTTAGTTTTTTAGTAAAGATCGGAGCTTTATGCTCAAAGAACACACTAACACACACTCACACACGATTCTCCTTTCTTAGGGTAGATTAACATATGTCTTCTCTTAGGATATGTTAACATGACTCTGCTTTTTAGTAAAGGCTGAGCTTCAAGGTTCATGCTCAGAATACACCACTTGTACATGATTCCATGCTTTTCCTTTATAGTCAAATTAAACACATTTCGCAAAAAAAGACATGCCATCAAGTATACCTTTTTTCTATTTTTCAAGTCTTTGTAGTTTTGTCATTTGCAATATTGAAGTGTCTATTCTTTGATTATGTATTTATGTCTTTCTTTTTATGAGTCTTTTGATTCATGAATGAGGGGTTTATGTTCTTCTTCCTATGTGACATCGATTCAGATTTAACAATCAAGTGTCTAATCTGTGTTTGTTTATTTCTATTTTTTTCTTATGTGTCTTTTCTCGATAATTTTGCTCCTATTTGGTGCTCTACCTAAGGGATTTTTAGTGGTGTTTCTGTAGATACCTTATATACATTACCCATCGTCCCATCCTATAGGCAAACCGAGATGCAATATAAGTTAGGTAAACTGATTAGCTTAATCTGCAAACTTTAAAACTGTTAATAATAAAACTTAAAAGTAAAAAACTAATAGAGAATAATAAAGAAAACTGTTAAAAACTTAAAAGTTAAAACTTCATTCAGTGATGATGAGTACTCTAAGCCTCTTCATCATTGATTCAGAGATGGAGCAGTTTAGTCATAACCTGCCTCATACATTAACACCAACTGGAACTCAAGGAGCTTTGAATCCCACAGATGCTGCACCAACAGCAGGGTGTGGTGGTGGAGTTCAACCCACTGTACATTCAGCAGCTGCAACTGAAGCTGCTGAACCTGACACCAATCATCCTCTTCCAAAAAATACAAAGAAGAGGAAACCAAATGCGAGTGGTACTCGAAAAACATCTCTTGCTCGGGACCACTTCATAAAACAGCACGAAAGTGAAGCAACGGAACCGACTTTGCTTCATGTAAATATTTGCAACAAAAATACATGTGTGACACCAAGCAACATGGCACATCTAACCTCTTAAATCACTTGAAAGCCTGTCCCAAGTATCCTCATGCAATAATCGATGGATCCTAATCAAACCCACCTCACTTTTAAGAGTGGAGAAGGTAATAGCTTACTCCAGTAAGCCGTAGATTCAATATTGAAGCATGTAGAAAGGCATTGGCCCTTTTTGTTACCATATAGATGAACAACCATTCGGGGTGGTAGAGGGTGAGGGATTTAAGCACCTTTGTAGGGCAGTTGCAGCCCCGGTTTACTATCCCATCAAGGCGACGGTTGCTAGAGACTGTTTTCAAATGTATGTTGAGGAAAAAGTAAGGTTGAAGTCCTATTTTAAATCGATTGCACTAGAGTGGCCCTCACAACGAATTGTTGGACATCTGTCCAGAATCTTAACTACATGACTCTCACTACACACTTTATTGATAATGATTGGAAATATCAAAAGAGGATAATTAGCTTCTCTTTAGTTCTCAACCACAAAGGTGAGACAATTGGTAGGAAAGTGGAGGAGGTTCTAAAGGATTGGGATTAAGGAATGTGTCCACGATCACAGTTGACAACGCATCATCCAATGATGTGGCTATCTCATACTTGAATAAGAGAATAAAAAAGATGAATGGGTTAATGGTGGATGGGGAATTCTTTCACATGAGGTGTTGTTCTCATATACTAAACGGTAGTTAATGATGGTGCGAAAGATATGCACGGCTCCATATCCGAGATTCGAAATGCTGATAGATTTGTTCGGTCTTCACCCCAAAGGTCCGCCAAGTTCAAGGAATGCATAGAATTTGCGAGAATTACATAAAAAAGCATGTATGTCTTGATGTTCCAACTAGATGGAACTTGACATACATGATGTTAGATGCTTCGCTAAAAATTCCAAACGTTTGAGAAGCTTGAATTTGAAGATTCCGACTATGTTGACTTCCTTGTATTGCTGGTCCCCAAGCACCTATGATTGGGAAAATGTTCGTGCCTTTGTGAATTTTTTGAAGATTTTCTATGAGGCGACTAGGGTTTTTTCATCATCACAGCAAGTGAGCTTATACATCCCTTTTCATCAATTAGCCTCCATTCTTTGTGAGCTTAAGAAGTCCGCTATGAACCAGAATAGAATACTATATTCGCCACTATGGGTTTGGAAATGAAGCAAAATTATGACAAGTATTGGGGCAATGTGAAAAACATAAATCAATTTCTCGTATTTTGGAGTTATTTTTGATCCCCAGTGATAAATTGAGATATGTGGAGTGGTCATTTAATGATATGTACAAAGATCGACCTATCTTTGTAAATGAGTTGTTCACCACTTTAAAAGACAACCTGTTTAAGATGTATAATTGGTATAAGTCAGCCTATGAAGACCAGAACAGATCTGGGCAATCATCTGCTAGTCCATTAGAGGAGGTTTCACATGGTGAAATAAGTTCTCTTGCTGAACCTCAATCACAATCAGCAAGGGCTGAAGCTTTTAAGCAACATTTGAGAGAAAAATATTCAATTGACAAAAAGAATGAACTTGAGAGATACTTAAATGAGTCTTGCATAGATGAGGATGACAAATTTGAAATTCTCATGTGGTGGAAACATAACTCAACCCTAAGACTCCCATCTTATCAACCATAGTCAAAGATCTCTTGGCCACCCGGTTTCCACAAGGGGTTTAGAAAGTGCATTCAAAGACGGTGGGAGGGTTTTAGATACATTTCAAGCTCCTTGAACCCAACTATGGCAGAGGCATTGATTTGTTCACAAACTGGTTGAAACCTTCCCTTTGCCTAATTCAATGATCTCAATCTCAATGAGAGTTTGAGATATCTGAGAATATTGTAACAGGTAGCTATTTAACTCTTGTTTGCCACTCAACTTCTTTAGTACTAGTGTCTTTGCTGTACAAGTTAAGTCCCTATTTTTTTTTGAATGTTTCATAGAATTTCAAAGATGTCAAACAAGTTTTGGAAGGGCTGGTGGAGCTGCAACAGGTGGTAGAATTGCAAGTGGATGTGGTCCATCAATTTCAATCACGTACCCTCTTGCTGTGACGAGAAACTTCTCCAAGGTTTGTGGCTTATTTGTTGTTGTTTTGGTGTAAGTCATATTGTTTAATCTGTTTTATTTTGTACTAATTCAATATTGTTTAACTGCTTTTTTACAGTTCTTACACTTTTTACTTTTTGGGAGTCATTGAGACATGACTCAAAATGTTTGGCATTCCAACTTTTTGGGTTAGTGTCGTGCCTGTGTTTTTTTTGGGGAGAATGATGCTTTGTTCTTTTCTTGGAGAATGATGAAAATGTACCTGGCTTTGTGTTATGCTATCAAGAACCCTCTGCATGTCGTATTTTTTTAAACTTGTCTTTTGGTTTCAAATTGTTTTTAACCATGGATTGAAAAGGAGAACTCAATTGTCAAAGGTAGATGTTATTATATTCTCAATAGTTTAACTGCCATGCCCTTGAACTGTTGCAGTTGCAGACTTGCAGTTGCAGGCTTTCAACAGTTTCAAACTTATGCACTGCAATGCCAAATCACAGCGATTGCTGGGACTTGCAAGGTAGTGACCACAACCTCTCTGCTAGTCTGCCATTTAGGTATGGTTTGGACTAATCCACATGGTTTTGTTCATTCTTTGGTCTTGTTCCAATCCACGTGTGTGTTTGATCCTTCAGGGGCCCATAAATGCCGGGCTATTGTTTCATTCATGTGTCTTTGATGGGATGAAAACTTATTGAGAACATGAAAGCATGAGAGGAGGCTATTGTTTCATATCTTGTCCCAAGTTAACCTTGCTCCAAAAAAAGAAGGTTGTTATTGACGCTTACTATTATTATTGTAGGGACTGCACCATTGATTATCTACTGTGTTATTTTATTTTATTATTATTTGTGTCTCGTGAGTGAGTGAGGGTGACCACTTTTGCTGCTTTAGGATTTCTAATATGCCTTAATTAACACTATAATGGAGTATTAATAATCGATAATGATAGGTTTATGTTGTCTGCCTTGCATTCTTTTTAGTCCGACTTAGAGATAATTTTTAGAGGTAATTTATTAGCTCAAATTGAATGTGAATGCATTTGTATCTTAACATTTAAATTTTGACTTTATTATATTAGTTTTGCTAGTGGTGAGTGGAAGGAATTAGAGTTTAAAAGAGTACAATTATAATGCAGTAGACAACCATAGAGGTGTTTTGCTCTCACACAAGTGTTTTGCCTCGAGGGCTTCAAGGGTGGCAAAGGATCTTCATTCTATTAATTCCATTTGTTGCAAATTTGAATCATCGGTTTGTATATTTATTAAGCACACCAGACGCAAGAACACACAACCACAAAGCCACAAACACTATAAATCTATAATGCCAATTTCTTTAATTTTTCATGTTTTCGTCACTTATTTCATCCTAAACTTGGCAAGGGAAATCTTTCAATCTTGACACAGAAGTTAATTATATGATAATCGAACTCTTAATATTATGCATGATTGCATGGATATGAATATTGATCTCTAATTTGTTAGCTGGACGGAATCTAAATCATTTTAATGAATATTGAAAGGCTTGCAAAAATATACCTCCAGTCCATTTATGTAATTGTATTAAAAAAAGGCTCATAAAAGTGTTGGGCTGAAAAATGTGACCGACCCATTTATGGCCCAATCCAAAGCTAACCCACCCGATGACCCACCAACCCGCCAAAGCCTAACCCGCCTAAACCGAGCTCCATTGCGGACGTGAATTGGGCCTAATAGTGTACATCTCGGTTTGGGTCGGATTGGGATTCTGGGCCAACCCCGCCGAACCCGGCGACGACAGCCTCCCAGCCTGACAGAGACATAGCTTTGTCTAGCGCTCAAACACTAGTTTGGCCAGGGACAGACAGTGTCTCCTAATAGACACTCAGTGTGTCTAGTTCTCAAAGATGTTTTTCCCGACAACATAAATAAGTGAGTCATGAGGGTTACAAGTTACAACTCTTATTTTGACTCTTCCTCTCAATCCTTGGCCGTCGTGAAACCCTCTTCTCTCCCTCCGCTTGAACCTCCTCAAGACTCTTGGTGTTTTCTCTTGCGATTGGAGAATAAAGCTGCGCATTAGTGTCAATTAAGGTAATCTTGTAAACCCTTTGTTGATCTCCTTTTATTTTCTTGAATTAAGGATTAATTACTCCTTCTTTCTTTGATGTTCTTGAACAAGATCCTTTGAACCGTTCGAGTGGACCAAGTTTGAATTCTCTCAAAGTGACAGTAGATTAGATCGTCATACCAGGTAAGGGGAGAAGGATAGTATGAAAATTAGGCAAGGGGGTAGCAAGGGAAGATGAAGGGTCCCATGACCCTATTGTTTATTAAACTATTAATTGATGCCTATGACATGTTTGATTATATGTTTAATTGATTATTGGTATGCGATTATGAATGTCTAATTGCTATAATGTTTTTATGGTTCATGATGATGTATGCCAATTTATATGTTTGATGATATGTGTTATGTCATGATTAATTGGTTAAATTGGTATGTTGAATGCGTCATGAATGTTGTTAGTTTGATGATGTTGATTATGCCATGGTTGAATGTATGGTGATTTATGATGAACACGTTAATAAAACTCTAATTGGTTAAAATAGGGCTCTTTATTAACATGCTAATTAAGGGAATAATTTCCCCAAAGTATTATAAAACATGAATTTAGTAGTGAGAGGTGAGGTTAATGTTTGATGGTCCTTGACTAGACCCTAGGACTGATTTAAGAGTGTTTAGGAGTTTTGGCTAAAGAACATAACCAAACCTGCCCGATTAGTACGGCCACGCTCAAGCACGACCGTGCTTAGCAGAGGAGCACGCTCGTGCTCTCCCATTTAGAAACGTGACGTGAACTAAAGGATTAAAGGGTAGTTATACCCAAATGTCCCCAAATGATAAAATAATACACCAATCGAATGATAAAAGTTAGGTAACTTAATTAAATATTAATTAAGATAAACAAGAATAACAAGTTGGTTAAAGCTGGTGCCCAGTGGATTAATGCACGTTGATATGCTTTGATACTTTTTGGCCAAAGTAGCTTCGATGCTTTTTGGTCGAGGTGTAGATGAGTTGAACCTTAGTACTTTTTGGCTAAGGGGACCTTGACCCAGAAGGGTTAAGGTGTTGTGGGGATGTTGGTGATAAGTCTTGGGTGCTTATTTACCCAAGCAAAGGAGGTGGTTGCCTTGTTTGTTGTTGTGATCATCCATTCATACGTTGAAGTTGTTAGTGGGGAAGTTCAACATAGGGAAAGTCATCCTAGAGTACGGCGATCTGGCCAAGTCTCGGGTGGTTTACCCAAGGTTTGGTAAGCAGGTGTGCCTCGCGGTGGCGTACCCTCGTTAGGGTGCGTTGGCTATCCAAGGGTTCACTCATGGTTTGGTGGACTACCGGTGTTGGTGCTTTTTGGCCAATGTGGATATGTGATTCGAAGTTGCCTTCCGAGATAGTTTGGATCCACATGCAGAATGGAGTAAGCGGAGTAGTGTTGCACCGCATAAGCATATGTGGGTTGATTTAATATGTTGATATAATTATATGTTGATGCTAAATGATGGAAATGCTATGTATATGATGTATGTTCATCTTGATTACTATCTCCATGCCGATGTGTTTATATGTTTTCTTACTCCCCGTTTCTCTGTTTCTGTTGTTGGCATGTATCTCTTTATACGAGAGGACGGTGAACGGCTAAGCGGAGGAGTGACTGCGAGGAGCCACGACTCTAGTTAGGATTTATCAAGTAGTTATAGCTGTTTTTAGTTTCAATTTCAGTTGTATTCCCAAGGATTTTATTACGGAGCAGTTATAACAGCTCTGTATATGACATCGGGGTTGGGTTATGTTTTATGCTTTTGATGTTCATGTTTACGTTTTATCTTTTTACAACTTTTATGTTTTTCCGCATTGATGCGTTACAATGTGGTGCTTTCTATCTATTTTTTTATTTTATGAAATAAATGCATGTTTTACTTTTATTTCTTTACCTTTTAATGTTTTGTATAACATGTGGGGTAGAGGGTGTCACACACGTGGAGTCTCGAACCTTCACGTAACATTGGTGCTTCCTATGTAAAACACTCAGTCTAACCAACCGCTCGATGTAACGCCCGATTTGTGTCCTTCTGCGGCGGTAAATACATGTGTATATGTGTTTATTTTTGATAAAATCTAGAGAATGATTTTAAATAAACTAAAATCATTTTATTATGTTGTTTTATCGTATGAAGTCACGATTAAATTTTCGGTTGAAAAATTCGAGGAAGCCGATCTGCGTTTTCCTTTGCTAATACAAGTTTCTCGAAGCGAGAAAACCTAATTTTTGAACCGTGAACTAAGCGGTTAGTGTTTTTGTGATGTTTTGTGTGATATTGGAAATTTTCAAAATTTGAGTTCAAAAATAAAATATAATATTTATTCAAGCGAAATACAATCGGAAGCTTGAACCGGATACACAATGGAGCGAGAAAAGGGAGCCCAAAAGAAGTGAAGTGACTTGATGGGATGTGATGAACATGGGTTATGACACACTCCAAAAGTGTAATCATCACACATTTCAAATTATATCTATTATATTCTAAAAACCTATTTTTCTCTTTCCTCTTCAACCAAACAAGACATAAGACCAAACTTGCTCTCCAAGCTCTTCCCCCCTCTCCTCTTGGACGTCCCACTCCCCCTCCTCTATAAATACCCATTTCATTTTCTCTTCATCACTTTCCCACTTCTTCACTTTCTCATTTTTAAGTTTCTAACACTTAAAGTTTCCATTTTTACTTAGTTTCAACCTTCAAGTTCTTCATACCTTTTATTTCTAGTTTCAAGGGTAACACTCTCATACTCTTCTATTTCAAGTTTTACACTTATTTCATGAGTTTACTTTATGTCTTCTTAAAATGTTCTTAAAGCTCTTTTAACTTCTAAAATCTCTAGAAAATGGTAGAAAACTACGTTTGAGTTGAAACCAATTTCTATGAACTTCTTTAATCTATAATTTCATATTCTAAGAGCTTGTATCAAACAAATATCTCTAACCTATTTTTCCAAGGATGACTAAAACTATGTATTAGTGGCCTAGGAAGTTTTGTTTCAACATTTTGAAAGATGATCATGTATTTGAGCTTCTAGATACCTCTTGATCTTAAATCTAAATTCTTGGAAAGTTTGAAAATTCATAGCTTGTTGATCCCATGATGGCTGAACCTAGTAGGTTGTGGACCTAGGATGTTTTGTTTTCATTTTCCAATATGATCATGGACTTGAGCTCCTTAATACATTTGGATGCTAAGTCTACGAGATCAGAAAGTTTAAAGATTTCTAGCCTATTTATCCTATGATGGTTGTGAACCTAGGATGTTTTGTTTTCATTTTCCAATATGATCATGGACGTGAGCTCCTTAATACATTTGGATACTAAGTCTAAAGAGATTGGAAAGTTTAAATATTTCTAGCCTATTTATCCTATGATGGTTGTGAACCTAGGATGTTTTGTTTTCATTTTCCAATATAATCATGAATTTAGACTTCTTGGTATCTTTTAACGCTAAATCTAAAGAGCTTAGAAGGGTTGGAAATTTCTAGCCTACTTATACTAAAGAGGCCGAAACCCTAAGCTTGGATTTAGTGGGATTTTGTTCTATCTTTGTAATGTGAACCTTGGTTATGAACTCCTAACACTTAAGGATCATTAATCCATGAGTTGTATTCTTTTTTGAAAACCTTTAACCCTATTTTATGCCATGGCCTGAACCTATACCATATTGGTTTAGTGTTCTTGGTTAACCTTTAACTTGTGGTTTGTGTTAATAAACCTAGACTTTCATCGCGGAGTAAATGAGGACATTCGTAGTACACTTCCTCAAGCATCACATACCTTTACCTTCACAAAAGGTAAGAGGGATGGCTGAGGATCTTCGATAGCTATGTGCATGTGTGTAGGTGGTTTATCCGATTTATTTGAATATTGTTATTATATTGAATCAAAGTTTAAATGGTTTGTATACTTGAACTGTTGTGATAACTATTTGAAGTTGATCCTTACTTGATTGAAAGTGTTGTGAATCATATATGTTATGAATTGTCATTAACTATTATATTGTTATTGAGATTATGATGATATTGATTGATGTCCGAAAAGCCTAACGTTAGTCTGTGCTCAACTAATCATAAGATTAAAAGCCTAAATAAGCTTCAAAGAAAACTTTGGAAGTAATGGTGTTCATTTTAAAATGTTCTTTAGTAAAGTATGTGTTTTGGAAAGTAAGTGATCTTACTTGTATTTATTACGGAAACTTTGGAACTTGTGTTAAATAATTTCAAGTTAAAAGAAATTATTTTCTTTCAAACTAAGTTTTTGTACAAGAGAAAATCATTTAGAAAATATGTGTTTTTTTACGGAAGGAAAAGCCTTTGGAAAATATTTGACCTTAAATAGAGATGATTTTAAGAAAAGGATTTCAAGAGAAAATGGATTTCTTATAATAGTTTACAAATGATTTTCCAATGAAAAGATTTCATGTAAAGAAATACTATCAAAAATATTCGGTAACTTGGATGGGATACTGAGGTTTTATTTTGGCATTTGATTTTAAGCTGAGCGAAAAGTAAGAACAGGTGAAATCGAATCTAGTATACGAGACGTCGGAATACTAGTGTTACGTAATTTTACACGTAGATCTTTGATCCATGTCACATTGTTGTGGTGTGTGTCCTAATTACGTTGTTGTGGATTGTGTGTCCTATTCACGTTGTTGTGGTGTGTGTCCTAATCACATTGTGATAAACATTATTAAAGGTGAATGTTGTTTTCTATGACCACAAGTCTTGACTGGTGCATCGGTCTAAGGTGTTGTGATTGAGCACTCGGACTGCATGTCTGTGTTAATGTTGAGGAATTTCAAGTGATGAAAATTGGTAATGGTTGTTAGCTTTGAGCTTCGACAATGAATGAGATTGAACACAAAGAAAACATCTTGAACAAATGTTTTTCTTCATGCATTTAGTCAAACGTGCCTCACGGGTTAGTCACTTCGGTGATGCCCAAGCAGGAGTTATTAGTCACTTCGGTGATGTCCAAACGGGGACTTTTAGTCACCGGTGATGCCTGCCAGGGGCTGTTATATAAGTCACGACGGTGATGTCCAAACATGGACTTTAGTCACATCGATGATGCCCCAGTGGGGGCATGAGTTTGATCAACTCTTAGAAAGATGAAGGGATCTCATGAGATTAAGTTTATAGAGCCGAATATTGAAGTGTCATGCATAATCTTTATAAAATTGTACAGGTATGACACCCATTGATATGATACTTGTTGCTTTGTCTATTAATATTTGGTAAATGTTAAAATGTTGATGTGATGCATGTATCATGCATATGGTTATGTAATCTATCCATATATTGGTATCTCACTCTTGCATACATTCTTGTTATTTCTCTTTGCTTTTCGGCATTCTTTGTATATCTATGAGTTTAGATGGATCCGAACATCCCATTGGTACCGTCGGAATCGAAGCGGAGATATTCTATGATCGCGGGGGCATGGCATATTCGCCCGGATCTACATCTGCTACCTATCATCGACCGATAACCACGCCGGAGAAGAATGCAGGGCAAACCATGTCGCAGAGTTGGGACCGGTTGAGACGAGGAGGATTTCTCTCCCGCCACCTTGGTACTACTTACACGTGCTACGAGATGAATGGACAGCTACATGAGCATCCGCCTCTAGGGTACCATTACTTGGAGTTGAGCTGGCTTCACCGATTGAGGAGGACTGGAGGATGAGCCAGTGTACCACGTCATGGCTCACGACAATGATCTTGATGAGGTGCTGGATGCGTGCTTGATGACGATCCAGATTTTTATGATTCCGAGACTCTCCGATGAGGGAAGAGACGTCGTGGACCCATCACCCAGGGTCTCTTCTTGTGGGAGTGTTCGAGGCAAGTCAACCTTTAGTCGTTAGTAGTGGCCAGCTTAGGGTGTATATTTTGTGGTTAGTCTGTCTCGGTCCATTTGTATTTGGCTTCTTAGAGCCACCCTTTTGATGTGTGGTTAGGACCACTCCCCCTATTTTGCTTTACTTAGTTTACAGCTATTAACTTTATGTTATATACCTCTATGTTACTAATGTCCATCCTGATCAGGCCCTAGTTTCTGTACTAAACTCTGAATCCCACTGGGATAGATTATATATATATATATATATATATATATATATATATATATATGATGTTTACATTTCATGTTCTGAGTGTTCATCACTTACCCTTGTTTTTTTTAAAAAAATCACCATTTTTAGAATACTCACTTATTAAGAAAATCTCATTTACCAGAAGCAACCAGCAATTTAATTATTTTATTTTCTGCAACGGGTAACAAAGTGACGCCCCAGTTTAGGGCATTACAATTAGTGGTATCAGAGCTGGTCGAGTCTTTCAGGAATCTTTGGGTTTAGGTCTGTTAGATTGATGTTGTGTGTTCTCTGATTAATACTTGATTGAATTACTTCATAGGAGTAATGTGTAATGACCATCGGGTTAGATTTTCCTTTTAAGTTACCATTTCACTAATTGTGTCTTACATGTCAAGTATAGAACTAGGAGGTGCGCGGGCGTGGTGGTCGTGGTAGAGGCAATGGTGGGACGGACTTCACCGCCAGGTAATGGCTGATGTGGCTGCAACAATTGCTTTTATTCGCTATGATGACTGCCCATAACCAAGAAGACCAGTGAGAATTGTGAACAATTTGCCGAGGAAAGCATCTCGAATGCTTTTCGGGGCGTCGAGAATCCGTCCAGTTTGATGGAGACTTGGATCCTACGAAGGCGATCTTTGGATTCGAGGAGTTGGAAAAGATCTTTGAGCTAGTTCATACACCTAAGGAAGCAAAGGTGCCTATGCAATTTTCCAACTGGTAGGAGATCTTGAGTCTTGGTGGAAAGGCACTAGGACAATCTGTTAGAGGTGAGCACCTTCTCTCCTTTTTTTTTCCTTTCGTAAAAGAATTGAATTACTGATTCTAAGAAATCGAAATTACAACTCAAGCACTATCAGAAAAGACTTTAATTATTCTCAACGAAAAAGCTCTCTCTCAATTTCGTGTAAACTTTCAGAATTTAATGTATTGAATTATTGAGAAACTTTTGCCCAAGCCTTTATATAGGTGTGTGTCAAAATAGATCCGTTGGGCACACTTTAAAAGTTAGTTAAGATCAAAAGAAACTTTTCAACAAAAGCGGATTACATCCGGTCAATAGATTGCCTAATTGATGTACTAAACATGATTTATAATTTTTGTACTGAGTATATCGATTGATCAATTGATTTGATTCTTGAAAGTTCTTGATTCTCATTGATACACAGATGTGTACATCGATTGTGTTCTTGAAAATCACAAGCATCAGCAGCCCAGAAGTTTTTACATCGATTGCATAATCATTTCAGAAAGTCTTTGCCTCTGTTTGGGCTTATGCATCGATGTGTAATCAATTGGTCTTTGTAAATATGAGATTCTACTTCTGCTCTGTGTATGCATCGATGTACTAATCGATGTGATGTATATGAAAAACTTTCTTGGCCTTTGTTTGGCCTTATACATTGATGTATCAATCCATTGTATGCTTGTTTCATAAATCACAGGCTTCTATTTCACTCTGTACAACGATGTGCAAATTGATTTACAGAAGCTTAGATTGAATGCATATCAAGTTGTTCTAGAATCAATCGATGTATACATTGATGTATAACAATTATACATTGATGTACACATAGGCTTTCATTAAAAAGTAGTTAATTAACTAAAAGTACATAGATGTACACATAGATATATAGATCTTTCAATTAACCTTTTTATTTTTAAGTTCAGTTTTAATTTATGAAAACCATTTTGAATTTGGTTATTTTTGAGAGAGCTAAATCAAAGAAAATAAGTAGAACTTTTCTTTACGTAATATATTCTAATTTCCTTTGCTTGAGATTCCTTGAATTTTCACTTGTGGCTTCTTCATCTTCAAGAATTCCAATCATGATCCATGCTTTGCCTTTGACTTTCTCCTTTGACCCTTTGAATTCATATCCTTGCACTAAATGATCTTTTCATAACATGTAATCTTGGCAAATGATTAGTGAATCAAAGTTTAATCAATGCTTAAGTTTAGTCATTAATCAAAACATCCAAGAGTCATTGTTCAACAATACCTCCTTCTAGGAAGGGGATGCGGATACCTCCTCGTTAGAAGGGAAGATAGATACCTCCTTCCGGGAAGGGAAAGACCCATTATAGTTACCTATTTCTAGGAAGAGAAAGGCAGTGGGACGCCATTGGATTTGTCATGAGCTCATAGACTAAAATTGGGTAATTAAATAAAAAGAGGGTTTGATGATAAATTAAGATTATTTGGACACAAAGAGATGTCATTTGTATGATTTTATTTGTTATAAGTACTTTAGTGATGGATTATATCTATTGATGATGTTATGACTTGTGCATGAATTTCATGAGATTGTATTGATTATCCTTAATTTATATAAAATATTTTGAGTTATATTAATTTGGAAATGGCGGATTACCGTGGTTGTTTTTTGGTTACTTCATCGGCTGAAAGCAATATCTTTTCAAAAACCTTTTAGAACTGTGTTTATTTCTTGGGATTATAAATCTCATTAGTGATATCGTCTTTCAGAGTTTACAGGTGATGAGATAGATGATGCAGCGTCTTGAAGATATTAGTTCTAGTTAATTTCTTGTTATTTATTTCTTTTGGGTTTATTAGACACCCGTGTTTTAAGGCAAAAACAACTGTAAAAGAGTTTTGTGATTTTTTAATAATTAATATTTATGTGACTTTATTTTATTTGGATATAATGATTTATTTAGCACTATTACTTTATTTAATTATTTTGAATATACAAGATACTTTCGGACTTAAATATATTGTGAAAATTTGTATGATTCGACTATTTAATTTAAATGTTTTAATTGCTTTTATAGAAAATTAATTTGGGCTACTAATGTAACAAAGGACATTACATATATGGTATCAGAGCAGTTCAATCCTAAATTGACTTGTGATAGTGGGACTTGTGTGATTTGTGAGATGAGATTGTTTCCAATTTTCACATCTAAGAATAGATTTAGTGCCCTCTTTCTAAACTTAGTTTACATATACTCCATTTTATTTGTAGGCATAATTGCACTTTTGGTCCCCCAAGTAATATGATTGTACGATTTTGGTCCCTCGGGTTCCAATTGTGACAATTGGGTCCCCCGGGTATCGCCATTATGCAATTTTAGTCCCTCGTGTTCCAATTGCATCAATTGGGTCCCTCAAGTATCCACGATATGCAATTTTGGTCCCCCAGGTTCCAATTATGACAATTGAGTACCCCAAGTATTATGATTTGAATAAGTATAGGAGTTGGATAAGGTCCGAGTTTGCAGAATGAGAATGGGTATGCATTTTAAAAAAAAAAATTATGAATGAGGTTGAGTTAAAGGGACGAAAGCACCAATGATAAGCTATGATTTTAGCAGAGTTATCCCCAATCGAAGAAGGGAATGGGTCTCCTAAGAAATGAGGATTAAGAGAGAGTTTTTTTTATGAATTTTCTTCCTCTTTCTCATTCTCATTCATTAAGGTATATATCAAAGTAGTCAATAGCATGCAATAGCGGCGCTATAGCGGCAGGGCAGAGCAAAGCGACCGGTGGCTGCTACCCTGATGGTGTGGCAGAGCGTTTTTCAGTCGCAACGATAGCGGCCGCTTTCGCGACAGAAATTGGGCTAAAAACCAGCGATCCTATTCCGGCCACACGCAGCTGCCGGCACCACTGTTCGATGGCCACCTCTTCCTCTCGCAGGACTGGGTCGTCTTCTCCTGCAGCTGCCATTTTAGATCTAGGTTTTTTTAGGTTTCTGTTCAATTTTTCATGTTATCTTCCTATTCTACCCTTTCTTTAATTGCTGAATTCTCTATTTTGCCCTCAATAACTCATCAATTATCTATTTTGTCATTTTTATCTATTGAAATGTCTTCTTTACCCTCACCTACCCATACTAAAATTTCCATTTTATGCTTACTTTTTTACTGTTCATTCTTCTCCCTCACCTACTTTTACGTTCTTTTATCTTCTTTTATGTTACTGTTCAGCTTCGGTGGCATCGTCCCCCTTCTTTTCTCCCTCTCTTCTAACTCCCATGTTCATTCCTCCTCCCTTCGCCTAAAATAGAGCTCTATCCCGCTATGCGCCATAGCGTTTTCGAGGTCAATCGTTCCGCTCCGCTATCAGGGATTAACTACTCGGTATATATAACAACCTGTATACAATATTACTTCCTAATAATAAGGGTTAAGCATCAAGTCCTAACTAACTAATCCTTCTAGAAAATTCCTAACATAAGTAATTATGTACACATTTATTTAGACATAATCCTGATAGTGGGTTGGTTCCATTTGGAATTGGCAATGAGGCCCATTATCCTGACTCGTAGCAATCACTCGAAGCCATCGTGCTCTATCAAAAACCAAAATTTCTAGAGGTTACCAAACATATAGAATTTTTAGTTTCTCGATTCTAGTTGAGGTACTTTCCCAAATGTATGTTTACTCATTTACATAACGTCAGGTTTCCTTCCATAAGTAGAATTCTACCTTGATCATAATTTACTTGGATTATAAAGAAACAGTTGTAAAAAAATAATTTTTTTTTATAAATTTAAAGAGTGCTTAATCACACACCAGCTTAAGAAAAACTACACCCAGAACTACCATTTCTTAGGGGGTGTTTGGAAGAGCTTATAAAGAGCTTATTTGGACTTATGAAAATAAGCTTATTTTGCATTTCTGTATACAATTACGAAAAACACTTCACGTTCTCTCCTCTATTGCATCTCTCCTAAAACTGAGTATTTAAGAAGGAATTCATTTTAGTACCTGATTAAAAGCATAAAACGGATTTTTAGATTCTTATCCAAACAGTTATTCGTGTCTGATAAGCAATTAATTTTTCAATTGAAAAAATATTTTTCTTGCAAATTAAGCACAAACAAATGCACACCAACTTCAATTCTAGTTCATTTGTCAAGCAGAACTTTTATAGTTAACCCAAACAAACAAGAAACAATCCCATCTTGTCCAGAAACATTAAAATGCCATATAACGTGTTCATACAACTGCTGCTATGTCAAGTTCACATGAAATACATTCAGCACACCACAACAAAGATAATATAGCACATGAGTAATGTTATTTTTACAACTGGATTTTGACAACTGGGGCGACAACTACGATATCTGATTAATACAGTTCAAATATATGGTTAATTACGTTCAGTAATTGGTTAATGAGTTGTGACATCTTGTTACGTTAATTAACCATCCACTGAACATGGTTAACCACATATTGGAACTGCATTAACCACGATTTTCAAGTGATTAACCCCATGTATATTTGAACACTATATTTGAACACCTGAAAATCATGATTAATGCAGTTCAAATAAGTGGTTAATCACGTTTAATGGATGGTTAATGGATGTAACAAGGTGTCACGACTCATTAATCAATTACTTAACGTAATTAACCAGATATCGCGGTTGTCGCCCCAGTTGTCAAAATCCAGTTGTACAAATTACATTACTATACAGTACATCGAGCTGGAATGATGGCACACACCACAAATTGGTCTCTAGTGAAGGTAGTTACTAATTAGAACATCCTTCACACTATGTTCTTTTCCATAAAATTGCCATTTCATTACATGTAAGCAATTAAACATCTGCTAATGGGAACACTTTTTTTCTCAGAAAAAGGAAAGAGAACATACAGGCCAGGAGGTGTGGTTATCATAGGATCCCAGCTTCCAAAATTTCCCTTTCAATATTGCTGAGCCTGTGGTATAAGAAATATCTCATCCTGCAAAAAAATAAAATAAAATATGGGAATCAGTCATATTGAAAGAGTCCCCAAGTTTTAATAAATTTTGGAATAAATACCCAAATTGTTAAAAAAAATAAGCCCCCAATTTAGTAATGAAAAAACCCAACTTAATCGCTAGGAATCTAAAATGTGAGTCAAAATAGTCCTTTTCATGAGAAATCTTAATAGCATATGTAACAGATCATATGAGCTATACTTTATGTGTGGTGTATTTTATGAACAAAACAAAACAGAACATAGAATAAAAAATAGAACATCTTGGTTTCAGACATAGAGCTGGAATCAAAGAGAACATTATTAAACGATACATTCCTGTTCTGTTTGAGTATCAAATGCTATCCTAAAGACAACTTATTAGTGTATGTCGGACTAAATTGAAAAACTTTTAATACTTTTAGGAACCAAGTGAGACTTTTTATTTGCAAGAAAACGAATCTAGGTACGTACTCTAAATTTTTCTCACCATATATGGCTCAGGAACTATTCGATTTACAAGTAAGGTGATAGGAATAACCCATGAGCTCACAATTGCGGCAAGAGCTACTTTTCCCATTACACCTCTATCTTCAATAATGATAGCAGAAAATGGTTAGAAGAGATGGAACAACAAAGGAAAGCAAAGACGACAAATAATAATAATGAAATACCAATAATGCATTGTGATGAAGAAAAAGATTAAAAAATAAATGATTTTGATACAAAATAATTTAGTGATTATTTTTCGAGATTTTAAAGAAAAGCAAAAGCATATTTGTGTTTGTTTATAATCAAAAGAATCGTTTTTTTAAATAATAGTTAGTTATAAAAACTGATTTTTTTTCAAAAGCTAATGAAAGTTGCTTTTCATTTTGATCCTGAAAATGATTTTTTTTTTATGCTTTTTATTATTTTCAAAAGTAAAGATAAACACACTAGAAGTTTAAAAAAAATGATTATTCAGTTAAAAAAATGTGTTTTTTTAAGAAAAATAAGCAATAACAAATGTACTCTAAGAGGGTTGAAGACTTGAAGTGAAGAAACACTGAAAAAGGAGATATCAGAATCAAATAGAAGAAAGCTATGTGCCTTTGGTGTTCCCCGAAAGTGACACTCCTACAGAAGTTAACAACACTTTTTTTAATAAATGCCCAAAGACGTTCTCGTTGTTTGAGACAAGTTAGTTTAGTACTCGTCTAACTAAATATTTCTTCAGTTTAAATGTTTTACGTGACTTTACCTTTTGTGCTTAAAATAAAAATAAAAATTTATCTTGGTAAAAGCATATCTAAAACATAGTACCCTCGTTTACACAAATGTTTTTCTGCTCTGACACGGAGCTGCTTCAAAGTTGACTCTACTCAAAGTAGGGTACAATAGAGAAAATTCAGTTCTGCTTTGAGCTATCTGATAACTAATAGCACTTTTCTGAAGAACAATATATCACGTTCTCAGACTCAACGGATCTTAACATTTAATACTATCTCTAAACAGATATTTCATGCAGATCGTTGAAGAATAAGCGTTGAAGATGCACTTCGTCTATAAATGATGAACGACCTTCATTGAAGAAAATAACCAATGCTTTGAGATTCAAAGTGTAAAAATTCTTCTCAAATATTTCTTTGTAATCATTGTTAGAATTCTTTCTGACCTCAAACTTGTAATACCCTCACACATAGTGAATTATCTTTAGCTCAAATATTTTATCTCCTAAGTTATGGTGAGCCTAAAGAGGGTTGATTGTAAAAGAATACTTGAGTGCCTCGGTAGGTGTTGAATACTTGAGTGATAGTGAGCCTAAAGAGGAAAGAAGAAAGAATACTAGTAAGATATTGCTTTATAGTGGATAAAACCTTCAAGTAGAAGGGACTGGACGTAACTCTCTGTTGGAAGAGAGTGAACCAGGATAAATCTCTCATGTGGTTATCTCTTTATCCTTTCTCTCTTTAGTTTTATTTTCACTAACTCGTGGGGATTTGATACCGAGTTTATTAATACTGTTTTCCAAACTCATTTTCTTGTGAGTGTGAATTTATCTTGTTTTGCTTGCTAAACTATTTTCGAAAAAGAAGTTTTCAAAAGTTAAGATACAGTTAAACCCCCCCTTCTTGTGTCGACTTCATAGGCCTGATGTTTAGATGAGTGTATGAGACAACCCCGACATCCCATTAAAGAAAACCTAGTTAACTAAAACCTAATCGTGATATATCGTTAAGCCTATATAAATAAAAATCATAAATATTAAAACTTTAATTATAACACATGGAAATATAAACAACACATCACACATAAATATATAACGTACAAACACACTGTCCTGATACACTGTAGAGAGTACCCCATCAGTAGGGTCCCAATAATACAAACTGTGATATAAAGAAAATACATAAAAGATCCAAAGAAAAGGTGACCTCACAATCTCTCCACACAACCCAGCCCCACTCAAAATATACATAAAAAATGGGCTCACCACACACATAACCTATATACAATGCACGCACTGGCCTCCACTAACTCTAGCGTGGACGACTAGAACTACCCTGACTCTCGATGCACGTACGTCGGTACACCTGCCGTCGCGGTCCCGGTGGTGGTGCTGATGCAGCTACCCCACTCTACTCGATATACTCCCGCAACGAGGATACTGGAATCGTCGCCCGTAATGAGCACTGTGACGAACATGATCCCGGGGAATCACTAGAGTTGGTACCACCATCTCTGAGCTACCCAAAGGTGTGACTGTGGCATAGGCGGAGGATACCAAAACACTGGAAGGGGAAGAATCTGTCCCAAGCGAAACGTCCCGACAAACCTAAATTGAGGTCCCTCTCCGAATCTCACATAAGCAGAAACTGGACCATATATACAACGAAAAGATGTAGCCGGATCCATTCGCCACCCTCCGTCGTCATTGAATTCTAACTCAAGATTTCCCATCAGTGGGAGCTTCGATGGCTCCGTCATCCATGGATGGTCCAGATGCGGCATCACGATCTACTAGATCCGCTTTGCGAATCAAGAACGAACATACATAGAAAGGGGTAGGGAGATAAGAAATTATCTATCATCATAAGAGGAATGAATGCATAGCATTTATACAATAACATCATAAAAACATGCATCACAGAATAGGCACACATATATAACAATCACCATCGAGACATATTAATATCCTCTACCCTTCGCGCTCATGCAACCGATTACGTATCTTTGGTGTGGCCACCACACAATCCTGTCACACATCACTCATCGGATTAGCGATATTAGTCAGTCATCCAAACTGTGCATCCATGTACATCGGTGCACACCCCAGTTCCCTCTAAGGTGTTCATTCAGAGAATGAAACTAACACCCCATCCTCGGTGGAGAATAGTCGCATTGTACTCTCGTTGGAGCAGCTCGACAAGGACTACGGGAGTATCACGATAGTCTTCCTCAAAACCTCGGCATGAAGGCACTCACTTGTGAATCCGGTATCCATGATCAGATACTCTGAACTTGTGTGTTCCACCCACACGGTTGTGATCAACACATTGCTTCTATATGAGTCTCACCCGGCTTGTATTGGGTCTTAACCTAGTGCCTCAACCTTCCATCATCATCTCATATAATATCTCATATAGCTCATCATATATAAAATAATATTTTTATTAGTCTAGACACATCTAAGTCATAATCATACTTCCCCAACATGCATCTCTCCAAGACATTACATATCATCACCTAGATGCCCACATATTTATATAATCATAACTAAAAAAATATAGCATATTAACACAAACAAGACACAACAAAGGCACTCAATGGGAAAAATCACACAACCTCGAACATCACAAATTTAACCTAACAACGATAAACCTACAATCCCCATATCATCATTGGTACCACTAAGTAGTAGTCAATGTGATATTGACATTGTCGATTACTCGCACACTAGTAGGGTTTTGGTCGCCCTACGTCATTATCGTAAAATATACTACTTAGCCATTTCTGACGATAGGTGGCTTCTTTCTCCCCTAGCTGCTGCCAAGCACGGTTTCAATACCCTCGGTGCTCCGAAAATTCACCCAAATACATAGATATAAAGCACACGTCACAGGTAACCCTAATATGAAAACAAAACTTGAAACCGACAACCGAGAAAGGAGAAATCCTCAGTACCATCACCGACGACATGTCGGTATAAAAAGAACATAGGCTTACCTTAGCTTAAGTGAGAAAAGAAAGATAGGGTTAGGAAGTAGACGTCGCCACGAGTACGATAGCATAGGCTTACCTCTGCCTCTCCCTCTTTATTCCTCTCTATTCTCTGCTTCTGTCTTTTGTTTTTCACTAAATGTTAACTTAAGTTACCATTTCTGATACTTATTATTATTTTTTTCTCAAATTACGCAATCGCTCGAGCGTGGCATTACTCGACATCCAAGTGCTCTGGTGCTCAAGCGCCTTATGCCCAGCGCTAAGGGGCTGGTGCTGAGTCAAGACTTCGTCGCGAAGTCTTCTTGACATGTGTCCATCCAGGTGCCACCTATTGACATGTGGCCTGCCCCTCCTCAGCGATCAAGCATCAAGCGTGCCATGCTGATTCCAAAACCCTAATTTCAGTTCTCGTCCGATTCAAAGTTGATTAATATCGTACTTTTCAGACAAGTTTCTATATACTTAAACATGCATATTAGACACATAATCAAGGTCTTAAAACATGGATGTTACATTACTACCCCCTTAAAAGAAATTTCGTCCTCGTAATTACATACCTCTAAAAAGATGTGGATAATGCTATTGCATATCTGCCTCATGCTCCTAAGTAGCATCTCCAGTAGTTTCATCCCAAATGACCTTGACCAACGGAATCTGTCTACCACGAAGCTCCTTAATCCTTCTATCTTCTATCTTAACAGGTAAAGTCTCATACTCTAGATTCTCTTGGAGTTGTTTAGACCCAGGCTCAAGTACATGAGAAGGATCAGAATAATATTTCCTCAACTAGGAGATGTGAAATACGTCAAGAAGGTTAGAAAGGTTAGGTGGTAAGGCAATATGGTAGACTACTGGACCAACCTGTTGAAGAATCTGGAAAGGTCCAATGAATCTAGGAGTAAGCTTTCTAAACCTGATAGCTCTGCCAATTCTAGTCTTCAGAGTGACTCTCAAAAACGCGTGATCACCCTCCTGGAACTCTAAGGGCCTCCTCCTTTTATTACTGTAACTCATTTTCCTTTCTTTCTCTTCCCTCATCTTTTCCCTGATCTTTCTAACCTGTTCCGTCGTCTGCTGCACCACATTTGGACCAAACACTTGGCTCTCACCAGTCTCATACCAACACAACGGGGTCCAACAGTTCCTGCCATACAAAGCCTTATATGGTGCCATCCTGATACTGCTATGGAAGCTGTTATTATAAGTAAACTCAATCAAAGGCAAGAACTCATCCCAACTGCCAGTGTGCTCCAACACGCAGGCTCTCAAGAGATCCTCCAATGACTGAATCGTCCTCTCTAATTGCCAATATGTCAGGGGATGATAAGCAGAAATCATCCTCAACTCTGTTCCCCAAAGTTCTATACAACTGTCTCCAAAATCTAGATGTGAATCTAGGATCTCGATCGGAGACAATGCTCAACGACACACCGTGAAACCTGACGACCACTCTGATGTAGATCTGGGTCAACCTCTCCAAATTGTAACTCTCACCAATAAGTAAGAAGTGAGCAAACTTCGTCAACCTATCGATGAAAACCCAAATCGCATCATGCCTCTTCGGAGTCCATGGTAATCTAACCACAAAGTCCATAACTATGCTATCCCACTTCCACTCTGGAATATCCAAGGACTGTAACAACCCTGCTAACTTCTGATGTTCTATCTTAGCCTTCTGACAAACTAAGCAAGATAAAACATACTCTGCCACTTCCTTCTTCATCCTCGACCACCAAAGCATCTTCTTTAGATCCTGATACATGTTCGTGCCTCCGGGGTGAAAACTCAACTTACTCTTATGTGCCTCCTAAAATATCATCTTCCTATGCTCTAAGTCTTCCGGCACACATATCCGATCTATAAATTTCAACACACCGTCTAAACCTCTACCGAACTCTTAAACCTTACCCTCATCTATACCTATACTCATTTCCTGCAGATACTGATCCTGAACCTGTTTATCCTTAAGCTCTCTCAGGAACTCACTGCTAATGGTGACCATACCTAAGCAGATCCTATCCTTAAACAACTCTATACCTAGGTTAAGATCTCTAAACTGCTTGATAAACTCAATCTCTTTAACCATTATCGTGGACACATGCAAAGATTTCCTACTTAACACATCCACTACCATATTCGCCTTCCTTGGATGGTACTGTAGCTCAAACTCATAATCCTTAATGAACTCCATCCATCCCCCTTGCCTTATATTCAACTCCTTATGATCAAACATATACTTCAAGCTCTTGTGGTCACTGTACACATTAAACTTAGCAACATAAAGATAGTGTCGCCATATCTTCAAGGCAAACATTATTACTGCCAAGTCCAGATCATGGGTCAGATAGTTCCTTTCGTTATCTTTCAACTGCTGGGAGGCATAAGCCACAACTCTTCCCTCTTGCATCAGAAGACCCAAACCTTGGTATGACGCATCATAATATACGTTAAACTGTCTTAGAGGATCTAGTAAAGTCAACACTGGTGATGTGGTCATCCTGTTCTCAACTTAAGAAAACTCCCCAACTCATCCGTCCACACAAAAGAAGTACCCTTCCTCCTCAATAGCATCATAGGCAATGCAATCTTCGAGAAACCCTCTATAAAACTCCTGTAATATCTAGCTAACCCAGGAAAACTACGCACCTCATTGACTGACTTAGGTCTTTCCCACTTAAGCACTGCTTCAACTTTAGCTGGATCTACTGATATTCCTTCTATGTTGATCACATGCCTTAACAACTGAAAACCTCCTCCATCCAAAATTCACACTTGGAAAGCCTAGCATACAGCTGCAGGTCCTTCAACACCTGTAACACTTTCCTCAGATGCTCCTCATGCTCTTTCCGTGAATAGGAATAGATAAGGACATTATCGATGAGCACCATCACAAAATTGTCGAGGAACGGTTTAAAGATCATGTTCATATACTCCACGAACACTGCTGGAGCATTAGTCACACCCAAAGGCATAACTAATACTCATAGTGTCTGTACCTTCCTTAAAGCTGTCTTGGGTATATCCTCCTTCTTCACTCTAATCTGATGGTAACCAGAACTCAGATCGATCTTAGAAAATATCGAAGCTCCCTCCAACTGATCCATAAGATCATCTACCCTAGGCAACGAATACTTATTCTTGATCATCACCTTGTTCAGGTGCCTTTAATCCATACACAACCTAGCACTCCAATCCTTCTTCTTCACAAACAATACTGGTGCTCCCCACGGCGAAACACTTGGCCTAATAAACTCCTTCTTCAACATATCGTCTAACCGCTTCTTCAACTAGCCAACTCAACAGGTGACGTCCGATAGGGTGATATCGAGATAGGTCCTATCCCCGGTATGAGACCAATTGTGAACTCCACTTCCCTCTCTGGTGGCAAACCCGGAACATCGGGAGAGAAAACCTCAGGAAACACTGTCACGATAGGCATAGAATGTATACTCGGAGTCTCCTTAGCTTTCACTGAGAAAAGCATCACGTACTGTCGAGAATCATCACTCCTCATGGATATTCCTTCAATGTCAGATACTACACTAGAAGACTCAAAAAATAATAAGGTCTTTCTGGAACAATCTAACACCATATGGTTAGCTGAAAGCCAATCCATGCCAAGAATCACGTCTATCTGCTGCATCGGTAAGCAAACAAGGTCTACAAGAAATGTCCTATTCTCCAAAACTTTAGGACACCGCAAACAAGCAGACATAGTGGTCAAAGAATCACTAGTAGGGGTTGACACGGTAAGAGTATATGGTAATATGGATATATGTAACCGTAAATGATCCACACATTTGTGCAAGATAAATGAATGTGTAGCACCTGAGTCAAAGAACACTGACGAGAGTCTACCGTATATCAAACACATACCTTGTATAAGTTCCACAGATTAAGAGGATTCAGATCCCCTCACGGTAAACACTCTCCCAGTGGCCTATGGTTTGGCCATCTGCTGCCCTAAAACTGGGGCTCCTCTCCTAACTCCACCTTTGATTGCACCTGCTCCTCTACCGGCAGCTACCGACTGCTGCATAACCCTTTGCCTGCAATCACGAGCCAGATGACCTGGTTTACCATAGACGAAACAACCAGGTCTCTCCCTGCGGTCCAGCTGATAATGCGGTCCTCCACATCTATAACAATCTGGGCCTCGCTGCTAGCCCATTCCACCCACTAGTGCTGTAGGAACTGGTACTGTGCAGAAGTCCGAACTGCCTGCACTGATCTGACATACGGTCCCCACCTCCATCGAGATCCACTACCTCTCTTCTGAGTACCCGATCTGATAGGGCATCCACTCCTCTGCTGCCTCTGCTCAGCCTCCCGACTCTAGTCTATACTCTATATAGTACTTCATGTCTCCACCAACTCTGGGAAGCTATGAATATCCAGCGGCACCACTTCTCGCGGTAACTCGTGCCGTAATCCCTCCTCAAACCATCAGCACTGCCAATCCTCATCAATAAATTGCAAGTAAAACTCAGAAAAATTGCAGCAGAGTCTCGAACTGTGCAGCATAGTCTCCAACAGACATGTTACCCTAACTTAGACTCATAAAATCTCTCTCCTTCTCGCGTCGAACTAGACGCGGGAAGTACTTCTCCAAGAAGCACTCTCTGAACAACTCCCAGGTGATGATCCGTCCCTATACCTCCAGCAATCTCCTATTCCCTCTCTACCATGACTTATCTCCACCAGTCAACATAAAAGCAGCGTAAGTCACCTTCTTATTCTCTCTGCAGTACATGGTTTCAAAGATCTTCTCTAGCTCCTGAATCCACCACTCTGCCATCTCAGGATCATAATCACCTCTGAACTGTGGTGGCTTCCCTTTCAGGAAGGTAGCCAT
This sequence comes from Sophora flavescens, assembly GCA_030762895.1. Lineage (NCBI taxonomy): Eukaryota > Viridiplantae > Streptophyta > Magnoliopsida > Fabales > Fabaceae > Sophora > Sophora flavescens. The sequence continues at coordinate 26,708 of JAUPTC010000426.1, forward strand.
CCCTGCATCCTCGGCCTCTGCAGCCCTCATCTGGTTCTGCTGCTCCAGCTACTCTTTGGTCATCTGCAGCATCTGAGCGTTCTATTGCATCTGCTGTAACATAGTTATAGCTAACTCGCAGATGGTCTGGAGAGTCTCTATCGACTCACCTCCACCACATGTACCTCCTCCACTACCTGGACCTCCTGTATACAAGGTCTCTCCGTTGCTATCTCCGATAACTCTATTTGTGGCTCTATTGCCACCGTGTCCACCTTGTCCTCTACCTCGAGCTATGACCCTGTAAAAAAATCATCAGCTCACACTTATATGACATATAATATTACATAAATCAAGTATATATGACATATAATATTACTAAATCAACTAAAATGGCCAGTACACCCTAACCTCACATTTTGAACAGAATCAAACTGCTATCCCATCAGTAGGGTCTCGATAATACAAACTGTGATATAAATAAAATACATAAAAGATCCAAAGAAAAGATGACCTCACCGTCTCTCCACACAATCCAGCCCCACTCAAAATATACATAAAAAATGGGCTCACCACACACATAACCTATATACAATGCACGCACTGGCCTCCACTAACTCTAGCGTGGAGGACTACAGCTACCCTGAATCTCCCAGCACGTTTGTCGGTACAGTTGCCATCGAAGTCCCGGTGGTGGTGCTGATGCTGCTGCGCCACTGCTACCGGATATACTCTCGCGACGAGGACGCTGGAACCGTTGTCAGTACTAAGCACCATGACGAACATGATCCCGGGGAATCACCAGAGCTAGTACCTCCATCTCTAAGCTCAGCTGTCCAAGGGTCCAGTTGTGGCATAGACAGAATATACCATAACACTGGAAGGGGAAGGGTCTGTCCCAAGCAAAACGTCCTGACAAACCCAAAGTGAGGTCCCTCTCCGAATCTCACATAAGCAGAAACTGGACTGTTATATATAGTGAAAGATGTAGCTGGACCTACTCACCACCCTCAGTCATCATGGAAATCTAACTCAAGAGTTCCGATCAGTGGGAGCCCCGATGACTCCGTCATCCATGGATTGTTCAGAAGTGACATGACGATCTACTGGATCTGCTTCGCGAATCAAGATCGAATATATATAGAAAGGGGTAGGGAGATACGAAACTAGCTATCACCGTAAGCGGAAAATGATGCATAGCATATATACAATAACAACACAAAGACATGCATCACAGAATAAGCACATATGTTATAATAATCATCATCGAGACACGTTAATATTCTCTACCCTTCGCGCTCATGCAACTAATTAGGGATATTAGTCGGTCGTCCAAATGGTGTGTCCATGTACATTGGTGCACACCCCAGTTCCTGCTAAGGTGCTCGTTCATAGAATGAAACTAACTCCCCATCCTCGATTGAGAATAGTCACACTGTACTCTCATTGGAGCAGCTCAACAAGGACTACGAGAGTATCACATTAGTCTTCATCAAAACCTCATCATGAGGGCTCTCACCCATGAATCCGGTATCCGCAGTTGGATACTCTGATCTCGTGTCTTCCACCCACACGACTGTGATCAACATAATGTATCTATATGAGTCTCACCGACTTGTATCGCTTCATAACCTAGTGCCTCAACCCTCCATCATCATCTCATATCATATCTCATATAGCTCATCATATATAAAATAATAGTTTTATTAAGCTAGGCACATCTAAGTCATGATCACATTTTTCCCAACATGCATCTCTCCAAGACGTTACATATCATCGCCTAGATGCCTACTAAGCATGTTATAGCAATTATCATATGTTACCACACATAGCAAGTTATCAATAATAAAATAATATTAAAATATTTAAATAATCATAATTAACCAAATATAGCATATTAACACAAACAACACACAACAAGCAGCTCAACGGGTAAAATCACACAACCTCGAACATCACAAATTTAACCTAACGACAATAAAGCTACAATCTCCATATCATCATTGGTACCACTAAGTAGTCGCCAATGTGATATTGACATTGTTGATTACTCGCACACTAGTAGGGTTTTGGTCGCCCAACGCCATTATCGTAAAGTTTACTACTTCGCCATTTCGGACAATAGGTGGCTTTTTTCTCCCACCAAGAGGTGTATAAAGCTAGCTCTGAAACCATGAAATGAACACACTCCCTCTCTCCTAGATGCTAACACGCACGATTTCGGTACCCTTGGTGCTCTGAAAATCCACCTAAATACATAGATACGAAGCACACATCACAGGTAACCCTAATCTGAAAACGGAACTTGGAACCGACAACCGAGTAAAGAGAAATCCTCAATACCGTCACTGACGACATGTCAGCATAAAAAGAGCATAGGCTTACCTTAGCCTAAGCGAGAAAAGAAAGATAGGGTAAGGAAGTAGACGTCGCCTTGAGTACGATAGTATAATTGGAATCACATTAGGATGAATGGATTGATCGGAATTGAAGCTGGAAGTTTTCTTACCATCTCTACCTCTATTCCTCTCTATTCTTTGCTTCTATCTTTTACTTTTCATGAAATGGTATCTTAAGTTACCATTTTTGATACTCATTATTATTATTTTCAATTTTTTTAACGCCAACGCTCGAGCGTGGCATTACTCAACGTCCAAGCACTCTGGTGCTCAAGCGACCAATGCCCAGCGCTGGTGCTGAGTCGAGACTTCGTCGAGAAGTCTTCTTGACATGTGTCCCTCCAGGTGCCACCTCTTGATATGTGGTCTGCCCCTCTGCAGAGCTCAAGCATGCCCCCCCCCCCCCCGCACGCTTGAGCATGCCATGCTGATTCCAAAACCGTAATTTCAGTTGTCGTCCGATTCGAAGTCGATTGATCATGTACCTTTCAGACAAGTTTCTATATACTTAAACATGCATATTAGACACATAATCAAGGTATTAAAACATGGATGTTATAGTGTATACTTGTGAAGCTTCTTTGTATTGTGCTTAAGACATAACTTCATGTGCCATGTTAGTTTTTGTAGACAAGTGTCTGGAGGCTTTATAGACGTAATCTTCGTTGGTTCATGCTGGGTTGTCATCCATCAGACGGGTTCTTCAAACGGGTCAAGCATATGCTAGTCAGGGGAACTAGACGGGTCATATATAGACGAGTGAAGAATTTCTTATGTGTCTGCACACTTGAACACAATTATTAGTAATTTCAAATAGTCTAATATAATCATACTTAATATATTTGGAATCATCAAAACTCAGAGAATTAACACATGAATGTGTATTAGACGTTTGAGGTTCTAACATTATCAAATCTAGAAAGTTCACTCCTGGATCCATTTGACCTTTTCAAATTCTTTCCTGAATTGGTCTAGTAGCCTACCATATAGCCTTACCTCCGAACCTATACAACCTTCATGATAACTTCCATGTATCCCTGTGGAGAAAGTATTATTCTGATCCTGCACACGTCCTTGAGCCTGAGTCGATACAACTAAAAGAGAATCTAGAGTATCAGGCCTTACCCGTAGGGATTGCGGATTGAAGAATAAAAGAGCTTTGTGGTAAACACATTCCTCTAGATAAGGTCATATGCGATGAGACTACAGGAGATGCAACTTGGGAAAGAGAAGCAGGCATGCAACAACAATATACTCATTTGTTTTTAAGGTACACCAAATTTCGAGGACAAAATTTCTTTTAACGGGGCCGTAATACGACATCCTCATTTTTTAACCTTGGTTTATATATATATTCTTTAAACATGTGTTGGAACATGCTTAAAGAGTATGGTTCGAGTTAAGACTGGACCACGCGAGAAATCAAGAAGGAAGCCCTCACCAGCTTCTGGACCTCCTCGTTTAAATGTTAGCACATTTGAGCATGGGATGAGGCCATGCTTGAACGTTCATTACGGTCTGATACACATTGGACAAGTGTCAAGTATATACCTGTAAAGAGGGACATGTGGCGAGAAGACTTCAGGATGAAACAGTTGAGCCGACTCCACGTCACAGTCAATCGTGGGAGAATTCTACGCTAAAGCGTGGGCACCCTGAGTGCTCGAGCGTGCTTAGTGCAAAAGGTTTATAACCAAGTTTTCTTATTTTTCTTTTCTTCCCGTAAGTTCTTCTTCACACCGAGAGAGAGAGAGAGAGAGAGAGACCAGAGATAGAACATGATGTTTTATACCTTGGTGTAATCATCTCGATCAGCGAAAATGAAAATTGATCGTGCCATTGAGATCGCATCATCATCAGTATGACATTTGCATAATCGTTTCTTCAAATCGACAGAGGTGAGTATAAGTTCGCAGCATGTCGGTGTAACTCTCTTCTGAGTGCTACATAAAAATAACACATTATTGATACATATAATTACAACAGAAAGTTTTAAATAATTTTTTAAGCAAAATTGGTATGCAAAAGCATCACTATAATGCAAGACATCCCAACTAGGTTGGCACCTCAAGCATTATCTATCATCTGCAGCATTCCAAAATATTATTAAAGAAGGGAAAATAATAAAGAATACAAAAAACACGGGGGGGGCATAAAAACCGACCCATGACAAATCATCTAAATCTATAATTGGGTAAACCCAATCAATTCCTAAAAAATTCAACCTGAAGAAAAGAGGGAATAGAGTTCCACCAAGAGAGGCCATTACAAGAAGTGCCATAATTGACTAACAAATCCGCACAAGTATTACCTTCTCTAAGTACATGAGAAAATACAAAATTCATCTTCCTAACTATAGATAGAATATTCAAACAACGGTTTTTTAAGCTCCAAGGAACTATAGAAGGGGAAGAGAAAGCAATAATGACCAACAATGAATCACACTCCAACCATAAGTAATGCCATCCCCTAGCAAAAGCAGTTTCAATGGCAAAAATAGCTCCCATGAACTCGGCATTCAAGGAAAATGAGGTTCCAATATAAAGGGAGAAGTATCCAACCACTGCGGCTGACTTGTCCCTGAAGATTCCTCCACAAGCTACAACCCCCGGGGCACCTAAGATCGAGCCATTAGGGTTGTACTTAATCCAATTATAGCTCGAAGCTTTCCAAATGACTTCGACAACAAAAGGAGCTTTTGTCATATTTTGAACAATAGAAAAGCTTTGCAGAACCTTTCTCTCAGAAGCAGAATTATAGGAGTAGCTTTTAGACAAATTAAAGAGCCAGCCAAGGTAATGACAGACTTGGCCAATATGATAGCACCCTGCAAGGAGATGGATCTGCCCTTATATCGGGCAGTGTTTCTACTATGCCAGATGAACCATGATGTGTTTGCAATTCCTGAGATGAAAACATCTTTAAGGCGTGGACTTAAACTTTACTGCAAAGGGGCCAGCACTGTGAATACTGAGTGAAGAACAATAGGAGTGGTAATGCAAGAGCTTAACCATCTCCCACATTTTCCTGGCAAAACTTCACTTAAAGAAGAGGTGCTCAGTTGTTTCATATTCCTTGTAGCACAAGCAGCAAATAGAAACTATACAACATCCTTTCTTCCAGAGATTTTCATATGTTGGAAGACAATTATTGATGATTCTCCAAATTAGCAATGACCTAGATGGAGGGACAACAGAACACCAAAGTTGTTTACTCCAAATAACCTCAAGACCAGGGGGATAGAGCATGAGAAAAGCATCTTTTAGAGATAGAGCACCTGAATTAGATTCAGACCAGATCAATTCATCAGGAATAGGGTCCTTAGGAATGACATAATTGGCAATCTCAATAGCAAACACACTAGATTTTTGGAGTAGCAGGTCAGGAATATATAGTTTGCCATTGACAATGAAGTCTTTCACCTTACATTGGAGCAAATGATGAATACGATTGTCAATTTGAAGAAAATCAGCAACAGGTTTTCCTAACCAAGGATCAAGCCAGAAATTAGTTCCATTACCATCACCTATAATCCATTTGCAATTATCCAAAACAGTATGTTTTAAATATTTAAAATATGTATTGACATCAATAAAACCTATATACAACATCAGAGTACCATGGAAGCTATGGCATGTATATAGGGACGGACCCATAAATTTTATGTTGCAAAACTCATATAAATTTGCAACGTAAAAAATATAACATATCATTTCTAAAAGTATAAACATACATCATAATTACCAAGGAATTTTACGTTGTGGGGGGGCAAAACTCGGTGTTTTTTACAGGACTCTATATTGCTTTTAAGTAATTTATTTCAATAAAACACATATGTATAAATTTATTTAGAAAGTTTTTGACATTTAAGTGGGGGAATTTGCTCCCAGAGTGATGGTAATAGGTCCGTCCTTGCATGTATACCACAACAAACACCCCACTGGCCGTGGTATAACTACTAAAGAACTTAACATCATCTCTGAAGGTCTCTTAACTCAAGCAACAACAACGTCCTCGTCACCGTGGAAGATAACTTTTACCTCGACCACTTACACCACTGTACAGGATCAAAGTCTTAGTGATCCACGCCATCCACTCTAAGAGTTTCCAACCAAAACGGATCAACTCGACTCAGTCTACATGTTGAATCATCATTATATATCTTATTTGTCTAACATTACAATAATCATCTCTCAACTCAACCAAGATTAGATCAACCATCATATCATCAAATCAACTACACAAAATCATTGTATGATCATATCATCAATAGAAATTATAGCAAACAGAATGTGATTACAACAGACAAACATCAAGACATCAACTACACAAAATCAACGTATGATCATATCATCAATAGCAATTATAGCAAGTATCATGTGATTACAACAGCAGACATCAAGACATCAAATAGAAATGTTATCACATTTCGGTGTGACACCCTCTACCCCGAACAATTAAATATTTATAAAATAAAATATTCTTTATAATAAAGTAAAATAAAAACACGAGGTAGAGGGTACCACATGTATCAAAACATAACAACATGGAAAAAGAAATATAAAACATAAAGAAAAGAAACATAAACCCAAAACCCCGATGTCACATATCAGAGCTGGTAACCAAATCCAAAATATTCATCAGAAATAACTATGGAAAGCTAAAATCCTAAACTACGAGCGAGCAATCTCCTCAGAGTCACTCCTCAACAAGCTACTCACTCTCCTCTGCATAAACCGAATATACATGAAAAGAAGCAACAGAAGATGAGGAGTAAGAAACCGTTGTATAAACATAATGTCAATAGGGTAGTTAGTAAGATGATCATGCAATACATATATAAACGTATACATAACACATAATACAACATATAGTATAATAATCTCATCTAACATAACCAAAAATGTATGCTATGCGTTGCAGTAATAGTCCACTACTCTGTTATGCATGTGGATCCATAACTAACTCAGGAAGACAACGTCAGAGTTACATATCCACATTGGCCATTAAGCACCAACATCGACAGTTCACCAAGCCATGGGTGAATCGCAGACGCACCTCGCGGGGGCGCACGATCCACCTAGATGATCACCACGGACGGCTAGATCACTTTCTCTCGAACGACCTACCCTATGTTGTAGCTTCCCCCACTAACTTCTCCAATGCATGAATGCATGCACAACAACATGGCCACCACCTCCGCTTTGACCCTTTAGGCATCAAAGTTTAACACCAGCAACACCTTGACCAATAAGCATTAAGGCTTAACAACAACAACACCTTGACAAATAAGCATCAAGGCAACTTTGACCATTAAGCATCAAAGTTAACATCATGTGGTAACTTCTCGTTACCGTCTTAACCATCTTAGTATCTTATGTCTACATGTTCTTACTATCCCTTCTCCCCATACCTGGTATGAAGATTCCTCTAACACCAACGAAAGCGAAACTACACTTTTTCCCTTGAGTGGCTTGACGAACTCCTCAAGCCTTGGTCACACACAAAAGAATAACCAATAAGTCTCCCAATCAAAAAACAAGAAAAGGATATTAAGAGAGGGATTAATATGTTACCTTAATCGACACTAGAGCGTGTGACTTCTCTCCCAAACGGACTCCAAAATTCTAAGAACTTCAAAGGGTTCAAGGGAAGGGAAAGGGGAGAGGTTTTCGTCGCACTATGATTGCTAAAAGTGTCAATATGAGGATTTCCATCGCAACCCTCACGAAATGCTCCTTATATAAACCACCAGACTAGAGCGGGCCTAGCTCCAACTAAGCACGGACGTGCTTATCGTGGGCACGGGCCTAGCTCCCCTTGAGCACGATCATGCTCGTGGCCTAAGCAGCCGCTGAGCAGGCTGTTAAGCACGGGCATACTTATACAAACGCACTAGAAAGGGATTTTCCACAATAAATGGCCCATTTTTAACATTCCTAAAGTCAAACTTAACATGCATAGCACACATATAAACACTTAGAGGCTTCATAAGAAAAATGGGGTGTTACAATTTGGCTAACTAGTTAGTTTATATTTACCAAGAAAAGTTATTAAACTTGACCATTGAAATGTAGTTCAATTCTAACATCATTTTATTCTGATGTTTTATTTTGCAGTACCTCCCTTACTTCATATGTGATTTTTGTTTTTTTTTTTATAAACGGCTAGAGGCATGCAAAGGCATCTCTTTATGAGAGAGATCCCAACTAAGTTGGCACCCCAAACCCTAACCATCATCTGCAGCACGCCACAATTGATTGGGATGGGGATCGATCCCACACCATTAGACCTTTTGCAAAGAAGCACTACCACTGCATTCGACTTCTGATGCGGTACTTCCTCAGAGCACTCGACTTCTGGTTGTGCAAGTATTCTACTATAAATGGTTCTTGTTCTTTCCTCTGAAATGAAATATATTATAATTTTTATGTCCACGTACAGTTTTGGATCAATATCCTCTGAATGCATCCATCAACTGTGCAAAACCTTCGGTAGCCACCGCTCCATCTATCTAGCATGCCAACCACTGTGGGTTGCTATTGTTCTCGCTTCTGGTAGCCAAAAGTTCTTTCCGGCCTCAAGTCTTTGTAGGAACCTCTAACCATGGTTATTAACTGAGCAGAAGATGGCACGAGAAGAAGAAATTTGGGGATTAAAAAATATTTTAAAAATAATATTTAAAAGGTTTAATGAAATTTTTAGCCCTTGTAAGGTAGGCGAGTTTTGGTTTCAGTCCCTACATAATTTTCATTGGTTTTGGCCACTGCAGGTTCAAAACGTTTTGTTTTAGTCCCTATCATTAGTTCTCATATTTTAGGTGCTGATGTGGCTAACAATGTGCGGCATCAGAATTGTCATGTGTGTTAAATTATTATATATAAATGTCACATAGGTTGCCATGTAGAAATAATCAATTTTACAATTATTAACATTTTTATTTTATTATATTATTATAATATTTATTTTTTATTATAATATTATTATTTGTTTTTATAATTCGTATGAAAAAGCATTATGAAGCAAAATTAAAAACTAATATAGCGCATAGTATGTTTAGTAAGATAATAAATGCAAATTAAAAACAAATAATATATTACGATAAAATTTAAATATTACAATGATTAAATATAATAAATAATAATATCAATAATTATAAATTAAAAAATAATAAATATATAATTGATTGTTTCTACGTGTCATTGAAATACAATAAATTAATATACATGGCAGTGTTGACGTGTCGTGTCCTTAGCCAAGTCGACACTTAACGGATGACAACTAATGACAATGATTAAAACTAAACATTTTGAACTCGTTCGGACCAAATCAACGAAAAAAGTGTAGGGACCAAGACCAAAATCTATGTGGCATTAAAAATTAATAATTTAATATGCATGACAGTGTTGACATGTCAAGTCGTTAACCAAGTCAGCACTTAACAAATGACAACTAACGACAGGGACTAAAACTAAACATTTTGAACTTGTTGGGGCCAAAACCAATGAAAAAAGTGTAAGGACCAAGATCAAAACTAACCGAATTTGTGGGGAATGAAACATTCCTTAAAACTATTTAAAATATAAAAATAAAAAATAATATTTGTAATATTTATAAATAATAAAGTAAATGTTGATGATAATAAACTATCACACGGTACTAAAAATGATAATTTTAATCAAAGTGACACGAGTGATGTGGCATGTTGTTTGTCAGATCACCACTTAACGGTGCAATTTTGACGCTAGGGACCTCGACCTCCAATTGTTCAGGGAATATCACGGTGGAGCACCTAAAATAATATTGGAATAGTTCCCTATTGACTACATCGTGCCGGGTAACTGAATTCCACGACCTGGGGTTGCAAGGCCCCAAGTATTCGCTAGATTTTCGAAGCCCGAATGTCCCTAAGACCCAAAGACCCTAGAATTTATCTTTGGTCCATAACTAACCAATTTACCCAATTCACCCTTAGTGAAATTGTAGCTCGATACCCAAGGCATGTCTGCCCAAATATGGCATGTTTGCCAGACTATGCATGTAAAATCCTTTGTTATCGTAATTGTTCTTTGTCGTTTGTTTTTCCTCTGTCGAGGCTTAAAGCTGCCGACTACCCTTCCTTAGGTATTCCAATTCCTTTCCCTTCCAAGTACAATTTCCTTTTAGGAACACTAGCCCAACATCTCGGCAATCTAGGTCCTTATCCTTTCCTTGAGTTTTCCCCAAAGAATTTTCGTTCAGTGAAACACAAATACCAAAAACAAAAACTCCGAAAACTTATCCAAGTTTGTCGGAAATTTCGCTATTCTTAAATTCTTTTCGAACAAAATCCTTTTCCGATGAAATTCGTTTTAAAATGTAACGAAAATAATTTTTCCATTAAATCCTTTATTTTTATTTCTGATATTCTGTTAATTCTTTTTAAAATCATTTCTAACCCATATATTTATTTTTCTCATGTAAAAAGATCGTTTTGCCTCATACTGCCGTTAGGTAAGCGAAAACCCTTATTTCATGAAAAATTATTTGTTATCAATCTTAAAACACTTTTTAAAATATATTTTCTTAAAATTAAGATTTTATTTCCATTTTTCCCGGCGTTTTCGAAGCAAGTACGAAAGTGAAAATTTTTCATGGTTACGCACTTGCTGTCATTTATTAACTTATTCTTTCATTAAAACTCATTAAAATATTATTATTTTTGCCTTAAAATTAAAACCATTAATTTTAAAAAACATAAAATTTCCCTTAAATTTTTTTAACATTTTATCCTTAATTTTCAATAAGCACTGACCGATGTCAGGCTTCCAGTCAATCACAAAATCAACAGAAAGTTTCATACAACACAATTTATCACATGCTTTCACAACCAACAATAAATTCACACATCACAATTTATAGCATGCTTTCACAGATAAATCATGCATCACAGAATATTACGCAATAATTTTAAAACAAACACCACAAACTACAACCATTAATTACAGACACCAAAAAATTTATACACATAGTTATCGAAGCTCTGTAACACCCTAGTTTTTACACCTAGGATTAATTATTTTATTTGGATGTTTATGTTTATTATGTTTTGTGGTTTAGTTTGAGTAATTAAATTACTCTCTTCAAATTATTTTATTGGGTGCGTTAGCACTGACTTATTTCAGTGAATGCACGCTTACTAGACAATAATTTATGTTATTGTCACTATTATTACCAGTACAGAAAAATATTTTAAATAATATGATTAAGAGAAAAGCATTTTCATATATTTATTCTATTTAATTTTAGAGTTAAAAATATTTTGGTTTGACCTTAATCGGAGATTAAATTTTGGACCGTTGATTTTCTTAGTTGATCAGTTCAACTATCAATCTTTACTCTAATTTAAATTTTGAAAGTATATAATTGTCAACCATTATTTTTAAATCAAAAAGCCAAAAACATATTTATTTTTAGGCTCAATATTTACTACTCATTTTGTACCTATTATTACTAATTACAAATATCTAACTCCTTATATCTCCCTGCCTTGTACGCGACTCCAACCCCTTCCGTTTTATTATTTTTTTTCCCTTTCTTTTCTTCTTTCTTTCTTCTTCCTGGCATCTTCTTCCTCCACCAAATCCATACACTTCCTTCTTCATCCAAGTCAAGTTCCCTTCTCCCTTCACAGACTCGATCGCGCGCCACCTCTGGGAGCTCGTCGGCCGTCGCTCGTCGCCGCAGGGAAGGGAAGACGCGCCACCTGCAGCCGTGCGAAGAGCCATCTCCGCCGCAGTGAGTCGTCGCGGTGAGTGTTTTCAGTCGTTGTTGATGGTGGTTCTGCCACCCTGGGTTGCTAAACCTTCTTCCTTTCTTTCTAAAAACTTATCCCTTTGTTCTTGAATGTCCCAGAAAACGCGTCCATGTCTCCCGCCGCCAGTGTCCGGGCCGTCACCTACCCCGTGTGCTGTTGGCCATCCAACCACCGTGTTCTCTTCTCCTCACTTTGGGTAAGTGTTTCACCTCTAATCTCTTCTAGATTCAAAACCCCCAAATTGATTTTGAAACCCTAACCCTAGCCTTTTTAATTCAGCTTCCAATCTTGAAATTGAAGCTTGTTTTATGCTATTGGGACTATGAATTGGTGTTTCCCTAAACCAATTTCATTATTCTTTAATTAAAATGAATTTTCCTCAAATTGTATTTAGGAGCCCTAAACCCCAATTTGATTTTATTTGAATTTGATTCTGTTTTTGTGAAATTAATTATGATTTAGTGCAATTAGGACTCTTAATTAATGATTCCTAAGTTCATTTTCATGATCCTTTAATCAAAACAAAGTTTCCTCAAAGGGTATTGTGAAGCGTAAGCTCCAAACATGATTTTCTTTGAAAATAACCTTGTTTGGTAATAAGATAAAGTGTTTAGATCAAATTAGAATGTGTGATTGATCACGTGTAATTGATTTCTTGATTTCTGGTTGTTGCGCGTTGTGGGATTCCCTCTCTAAGACGTTTGACACGGCTATGCTTGCTTGATGGAGTAGATAGTTACACTCTTGGAGCTAACGTGAGCATTAAGACGAGGATCCTTTACTTGTCTTCAAAGGTAAGGGGAGACTGCCTGAGGGATTTTCGGTAACTGCATGCTATTTGTGTGTCGTATTTGAGTTTATCTGTTGTGATGTGTGGTGTCAAATTAAATTGTTATATGACTGTTATATGGTTTTTAATGTTTTATGTGAAAGCATGATTATACTGTGATGTATGGATTATTTGTTGGTTGGTTGATTGACTGAGAAGCCTGACATTGGTCAGTGCTCAATTAAATTAAAGATAAAAGCGTTGAAAAAGCTTGATGAGAAATTCAAAGGACTTGATTTATGGAAGAAAAATATTGAAAGTATTTATATTTGATGATGTTTTGGAGAAAAGAGTGATTTCTAAATAAATAGTGAGGACGACATCTTGAAAATATTTCAGTTACGTTGTCTTTTCCAAACAAATTCAAAAATAAGACGAAAAGTTATTCTAAGAAATGTAAATGTCAAGGATATTTTAACAATGATTATGAAGAACTTTTGTAAAAGAGAAAATCATTTGATTTACAAATGACTTTATTTCCAACGAAAAATACTTTAGAAAAGTATTTGACAACGAAAACTATGAGGGACAATTTTATTATTTCAAATAGAAATGAGTTGGAAATGATTTTACGAGGATTTGGAGTTATTACGGAAAAAGGAGTTTTCAAAAGAAAAAGGATTTGAGAAAAATGAATTTCTCTATGATTTGATGGTTTTATAAATGAATTTCAAACGAAAAGGATTTACGTAAATGAGTTTTACACAATGGTATTATTTTAGTCAACTTGGATAAGTTGAGGAAACTTTGGTTTTGTTTTGTATTTCACGGAAGCGAAAATGGTTTAAACGAACCTAGCAACCGAGACGTCGGATCTAGTGTTCTATGATATGGGCAGGGGTCCGAATGATATGGGCCTGGGGTCCGAAAGGTGAAGTTATGGACTAGATGTCCTATAAGTGGTTTATTTGTTTTGTGCACTAAAATCTACGTATCTAAGAGCCGGTGCATCGGTCCAGATTTTCGTGATTTGCACACTTTTGACTTGAAGTCAAATTGTTTTGAAAGAGGTATTAAACTTGAAAGTTTAAAATGATGATTTGGTCGTGCTGCTTTTTAGCTCCGGCATATAAAGATTGATCACAAAGAAAACAACGAGAACAAAAGCGTTTTACATGCATTACAGGGCAGGCGTGCCTTTGCATAGGACTTGAATGCTTGATGGCAAGTATTCATGCAGTTTGTGTCACTTTGTGCCTTGATGGATATACGACCACATAGACCATGTGCTATATGTAGTCACCACTTTGCCTTGAGTTGGACTGTGGAATGGTCAATAGAACTTTGCCATATCGGGCATTGATTCTGCCTTAATTGGCAACTAGAGCACGATCAGCTCATTTATTGGTTGGTTGGAGCTCCAGGAGATTAGGTCTCAAAGTTAGTTGTGGAATATTGAAGTGTCATGGTTTTTAAAGCGGGTGCGACTTTCGGGTATGAAACCCTTTGATAAATATATTGTTTATATTTGAATATTCATGTTAAATGGTAATTGAGAGTCGTGCATGTGGTTATCGTATTTAAATCCATATATTGGGATCTCACCCTTACGGATATATCGGGTTTCTTTCGGTTCGCTTATCGTGCCCTGGGTGCTTTAGTACGGATGGTGCGAGAGGAGTCTCCCTAAGTCATTCGAGAGGCTTAGATCTGGTTATTTGATGAAGTACTTGATTGTGGAAGGATCACGTGAGTTTTCTCAGGAATAACTTTTAGAATAACCAGCTTAGGGTTTGAAATTTGGATTATTTTTTATAGTATGTATGAGTATGGCTCACGAGCCACTGTATTTTAAAATGGAATGTTTATGGCTCGGAGAGCATATCTTTTGAATGAAAATCTAAGCTGTTCTTTTTGGTCTTGTACAGCTTATTGATATAACTATTTTTTTTTAGCATATTACTGCTTGGTTGTATTTGGTGTAACTGGAATTCCGGAATGAAAATGTAATTATTTTAGCGGTGTTCTTTTACAGGATGTCCAGAATTACTGAGAGGAGACTCTGTCGAATTTTTGTAAAAATACTAGTTTTTATTCAATATATCTCTAAATTAAATAGGCTTGCCAGGCTATGATAGTAAGTCCGTGTGCCGATCAAGGCTTAGGTGTGGAGTCGTGTGAAATTTTTATACCCAATTTGAGACACTTATGTACTTATATAAATTATTTTCAAAAAGCAGGCAAATTATCTTTTAATTTTATTTCCGCACGTGTTTACAAAGTAATGCCCAAGGGGGTGTTACAAGCTCCTCAGGCAAACTCCCCTTACTTTTGAAGATTCAAGTTCTGATTCAACGAAGTCGCGGTTTTTAAGTCCGATTTCCTCCACGAACTCCGAACAACCACTACTAACACAATCCTTCACAAAACAACACATAACTAATTAAACTTTTAAAAAAATCTATTGTTTTCCTATGGGTATGGTTTCTGCCCAAGCTAAGAAATAGGTTCAAGGTTTCAAAATTCCACATACTCTTAGATCTATAACCTTAGAGTAGTGTAGAGTTAAGACAAGTTATCGTAAGTTGAAAAATTAAACAAAATCTTTCAGCTCCTCAAGAAAATAATTTCGGCCATGAGTAAAATAATGGCTTAGAGATTTGATTTTGATTCAATAATCATGGACTCAACATATATATGAATTATAAGAATGAATCAAGCAAGCCTAGTTAACAAAATGAACAAAGTCCTCCCCCACTAGAAACTAAGGTTCGGCCTTGACAAAATAAAAGGGCACGAAATTTTTGTTTCATTTATCCTCTTGGATCATAAATATAGAGAGGATACTAAGATCATAGAAATTGGTTTTACTTAATTTAAAAGGATTTTTCTATGATTTTCTATTAATTTTCAAAGTTTCTAGATCTAGGAAATGAAAAATATGATCAAGACTTCAAATCACAAAAATCAATGAAGAACATGATGATGATTGAGTGAGAGAAGCATGGTATACCTCTTGGAAATGAAAAATGGGCAAGGAATCACCTACTTCCTTCACAAAATCAAGCTATGGTACTTAGAGCTTTAATGGCAAAAATGGCAAAGCTTGATGGAGAAGATGAAGATGGCCTTTTATAGAAGTGAAAATGGACCACTTGGCTGCCTAGGGCCGTGGCCTTTGAGGGGTAAAAGGGTCCAACACACAAAAATTCAAGGACAAAGTAGTAATTTCACAAAATGGCATTTTTGTGGTATTATGACAACATAAGGACAATATGGTCATTTCCCAAAAAGCAATCATGACCAACATGTGGTGAGAAATGAGTGAGGATGTAGATGATTTGTGTCCACAAATCGTGGGGCAAACTTGTCATTTCGATGAAAGTTCAAGGGAAAAATCGTCCAAGGGCAAAACGGTCTTTACACTAGTTTAAAGAAATATCTAGATATTTTGTAAAAAGTAATCATGACATGGGTGACTCATCCACATGACTCACCATCCTAGGTGGCAAGAGGTCTCAGCATCCGATGTCAGGTTTTGTCTCTGCACGTCCGTTCCCGACTCCGTCGATTACGCGAATCGTCCGTTCGCCCGAATCAAGTATAATAACTTATTTATTTTAAAATTTTTAAAAATAACCTATATCGTTGGAAATGATATATAAACTCTATCCATTTCGTTCATGGGTCAAAATTAGGTTTTACGATCGGTAAAATCTTCTTGTCGGTGAAAACGAGACCAGAGTTAAAATCTGAATTTTCAACAAAAAAATTTCACCGTATACTTACAAATATAACTATGATATGAATATGACTTTGGTTTTCCCAAAATCATTTTCTAAGTTTCAAAAAAATATAAGCAGATGTTTGTTTATCGATACAGAAACAGCAGAAAAAGCAGAAATCGGGGTGTTACATTACTACCCCACTAAAAAAATTTCGTCCTCGAAATTACGTACCTGGAAAAAGATCAGGATACTGTAACTTCATCCTTTTCCTCAGCTTCCCATGTTGCCTCTCCCGTTGTCTCATTCCAAATAACCTTGACTAAGGAAATTTGTTTACCCATGAGCTGCTTAATCCTCTTATCCTCGATTCGTATTAGTGAAGTCTCATAAGACAAGTTTTCTTTTAATTGTACTTCATCGGGTTCAATTATGTGAGAGGGATCAGGAATATACTTCCTTAATTGTGAGACATGAAAAACACTATGAATATTTGAAAGAAAATGTGGTAAAGCAATTTGATAGGCTACTAGACCAATACGGCGAAAAATTTGGTAAGGTTTGATAAATTTTGGAGTGAGTTTTTTGGATTTTAAAACTCTACCTACCCCAGTCGTGGGTGTGACTCTCAAAAATACATGTTCTCCTTCTTGGAATTCAAGGGGTCGTCTCTTCTGATCAAAGTAACTCTTCTGCCTGCTTTGTGCCGTTCTCATCTTTTCACAGATTTGTTTAACCTTTTTCGTTGTTTGTTGCACAATTTCTGGTCCTAAAATCGTGCTTTCTCCATCTTGATACCAACACACGGGTGTTTGACATTTCCTTCCGTATAAGGCCTCATAGGGTGCCATCCCTATACTTGAGTGAAAACTGTTGTTGTATGTGAATTCGATAAGTGGCAAAAGATCATCCCAACTTCCTCGATTCTCTAAGACACATGCTCTTAGTAAGTCTTCTAACCATTGAATCCTCCTCTCTGTTTGTACATCAGTTTGAGGATGATAAGCTGAACTTAAGCGTAACTTATTTCCCAACGATTGATGTAAACTTCCCCAAAAACGTGAAGTGAACTTCGGGTCTCTATCCGAAACAATACTCGAAGGTACTCCATGAAGTCTAATCACTTCTCTGATGTAAACTTCGGTCAACTTTTCCATAGTGTAGTTGATCTTAACAGGCAAGAAGTGTGCTGACTTCGTTGCTTTATCAACGATCACCCAAATTGAATCAAAACCTCTGGAAGTTCGCTGTAAACTTACCACAAAATCCATCGATATGCTATCCCACTTCCATTCCGGTACATCCAACGAGGTAAGCATTCCGCCTGGTCGTTGATGTTCTACCTTCGCTTTCTGACAAATCAGACATGCTGCAACATACTTCGCGACTTGCTTTTTCATGCCTGGCCACCAAAACTTTTGTTTCAAATCCTGATACGTCTTAGTTGATCCCGGATGAATACTCAACTTACTCTTGTGTGATTCCTCTAGAATCATTTTTTTCATCTCAGGATTATCAGGTACACAGTCTCGTCCATTGCACCTTAAGATGTTATCTGGTCCCAAGCTAAACTCAATAGATTTTCCTTGTTCCATTAACTTCTTCTTCTCTTGAAGACAGGTATCAGCGACTTGTTGTTCTCTGATCTCTTCCATTAATCCACTAGAGATCTTGATCATTCTTACACAAATTTTCTTTTGACTTACGTCCATGATTAAGTTGAGATCACGGAACTTTTCAATCAATTCTAATTCCTTCGCCATCATAGCTGAGATATGAATGGCCTTCCTGCTTAGTGCATCTACTACGACGTTCATTTTTCCAGGATGATATTGTAATGTGAAGTCATAATCTTTCGGAAACTCCATCCATCGCCTCTGCCTCATGTTGAGCTCCTTCTGATCAAACTGATATTTTAGACTCTTGTGGTCACTAAAGACATCAAACTTGGCTCCATACAGGTGGTGTCTCCATATCTTTAGTACAAAAACCACAGCAGCCAATTCCAGATCATGCATCGGATAATTCTTCTCATGTATCTTTAACTGTCATGACGCGTAAGCTACGACTTTCCGATGTTGCATTAATACACAACCTAAACCTTGATATGAAGCATCACAATATACTTCATAAGGTTAATTCGGTTCAGGAAGTATTAACACTGGCGATATTGTCAGATGTTCCTTAATCTTTTGAAAACTTTCCTCGCACTTGTCAATCCATACAAGAGGTTGATCCTTCCTTGTCAGTTGAGTCAACGGTCCCACTATCTTGGAAAAACCCTCGATAAACCTCTTATAGTAACCGGCTAGACCCACAAAGCTGCGAATCTCTGTTACCGTTTTTGGTTTTTCCCAAGAAAGTACTACTTCTACTTTTGCAGGACCAACAACAATTCCTTCCTCAGTAATCACGTGCCCCAATAATTTCACCTCTCCAAGCTAAAATTCACACTTAGATAGTTTTGCGTATGATACCTTCTATCGTAGGATTTACAGGACTTGTCGTAAATGCTCTTCATGTTCCTCATCATTCTTAGAATAAATGAGAATGTCATCGATGAATACAACAACGAACTTATCTAGAAACGGACGAAAAATCCGGTTCATGTAGTCCATGAAGATAGCAGGTGCATTTGTTACTCCAAAAGGCATTACTAGATATTCGTAATGTCTGTAACGAGTTCCGAACGCAGTTTTTGGTATGTCTTCCGTCTTCACCCTTATCTGATGATATCCCGTTCTCAAATCGATCTTTGAGAACACAAAGGCTCCTCTTCGTTGATCCATTAGATCATCTATACACGGTAATGGATATTTGTTCTTGATCGTCACTTTATTGAGTTGTCGAAAATCTACGCAGAGTCTCGACCCTCCATCCTTCTTTCTTACTAATAGAACTGGTGCTCCCCACGGGGAAACACTTGGTCGAATGAACTGTTTTGATAAAAGATCTACCAATTGAGCTTTTAACTCAGCGAGTTCTGTCGGTGCCATCTGATACGGAGCAATTGAAATTGGACTAGTTCCTGGAATCAGGTCTATGGAGAATTCGATATCTCTAACATGTGGCAAACCCGAAACATCATTAGGAAACACATCCGAAAATTCTATTGCTACAAGTATCATACTCAAGTCGATTTCCCTCTCGACTCCCAAGTTAGATAGAAGTAAGTATTCCTGAGCTCCTTCTTTCGAAGAAGTTCTCATTTGGTGGGTAGATAAAATTCCAGAAATCTCAGGATCAGGAAAAACTAAGGTCTTATGGGAACAATCTAAAAGGATATGGTTGGATGATAACCAATCCATGCCTAGAATTACATCTAATTGAATTAAAGGCAAACATATGAGATTAACAAGAAAATGTTTATCCTGAATGATGATAGGACAGTTCATACATATATAAGTCACAATAAACGGGTTCAGCAGTTGGAGTTGAAACAATCAGATCATATGACATGGAAGAAACAGGCAACTCTAGATGTCTCACACAATCCAAAAGGATAACCCAAAGTGTCACACATGGACCCAAAACACATTTTACTAGCCATGGGTTCCTACAAGTCAAAACTCGTATAACCCATCAAGACAAAAAAAAAACATTACTGATAGTCCAACACACATTGCTTCGACATGGAAACAATTCAAATAAGATTCAACCAGAGATCATACAACAAAAACATAACAGACCTACTCACCAAGGTTCCCGAAAGACTCCACCAGCTCTGATACCACTAATCTAACACCCCCTTGGCGCTACATGTTGAAACTAAAAGACTGAAAATAATTACGCCGGTTGCTTTTGGAAAAATATAATTTTCTCTATTTCCTAACTTCCTTGAAAATTAGTGATATATTTTTCTTTTTCTTTTCCTCAAACGATACAACCCAAACCGTTATGATTAACAAACAACCGAATACATATATAGGCATCAATAAGGTTTTACATATGGCCCTTTATATTACAATCATTATTTAAGCCATATCATAAGGAAAACACACATAAACTAAACCTCTATAGTAGCGGTACTACTTTCCAAAAGTGAACCCAAATCAGCATCCTACAGCTGGTCATACTTAAGAATACCCATTGGGAAATCCACGCGAGAATTCCCCGCCCGCAAAAGTATCTAGGTTAGTCCTCCACACGCTTCCGTCATCAGCCTCGTCAAACTTTAGGGAACGTATTCCCGTGTACGATATCAGACTCATTTGGCTCAATAATATATATATATATATATATATATATATATATATATATATATATATATATATATATATATATATATATATATATATATATATATATATATAGAAGCATAGTAGAAACCCAACATGAAAATAAATAAAGCAAGGGTGAGATACCATCATTGAGTTTTCATCATGATAACTACATGCACGACACTCAAACAAACATCATGTATACATATTTTAAATATTTCCTACCAATGGGATTCATACCCGATCATCCACTCGTAATTTTTTCAAAGATGCATGACACTTCAATATCCATTCCTGTGAGTCTTGAACTTTATTCTCCGGAGATCCCTAACTTCCCTTCTTCGAGCAATGATCAGGCTACGATACCCTTTACACAATTGTCTCATGAGATCGGCCTCTAAATTTAGGTCCGGCTCCAATTGTTCAGGGAATATCACGATGGAGCAGCTAAAATAATATTGGAAGAGTTCCCTATTGAGTACGTCATGCCGGGTAACCGAATTCCACAACTCGGGGTTGCAAGGCCCCAAGTATTCGTTGGATTTTCGAAGCCCGAATGTCCCTAAGACCCAAAGACCCTAGAATTTATCATTGGTCCATAACTAACCAATTTACCCAATTCACCCTTTGTTAAATTGTAGCTCGATACCCAAGGCATGTCTGCCCAAATATGGCATGTCTGCCAGACTATGCATGTAAAATCCTTTGTTATCATAATTGTTCTTTGTAGTTTGTTTTTCCTCTGTCGAGGCTTAAAGCTCCCGACTACCCTTCCTTAGGTATTCCAATTCCTTTCCCTTCCAAGTGCAATTTCCTTTTAGGAACACTAGCCCGACATCTCGGCAATCTAGGTCCTTATCCTTTCCTTGATTTTTCCCCAAAGATTTTTCGTTCGGTGAAACACAAATACCAAAAACAAAAACTCCGAAAACTTATCCAAGTTTGTCGAAAATTTCCGCTGTTCTTAAATTCTTTTCCAACAAAATCCTTTTCCGATGAAATTCGTTTTAAAATGTAATGAAAATCATTTTTCCATAAAATCCTTTAATTTTTTTTTTGAAATTCTGTTAATTCTTTTTAAAATCATTTCTAACCCATATATTTATTTTTCCCATGTAAAAAGATCGTTTTGCCTCATACTGCCATTAGGTAAGCAAAAACCCTTATTTCTTAAAATTAAGATTTTATTTCCATTTTTCCCGGCGTTTTCGAAGCAAGTACGAAAGTGAAAATTTTTCATGGTTACCATTTTCGCCGTCATTTATTAACTTATTCTTTCATTAAAACTCATTAAAATATTATTATTTTTGCCTTAAAATTAAAACCACTAATTTTCAAAAACATAAAATTTCCCTTAAATTTTTTTAACGTTTTATCCTTAATTTTCAATAAGCACTGACCAATGTCAGGCTTCCAGTCAATCACAAAATCAACAGAAAGTTTCATACAACACAATTTATCACATGCTTTCACAACCAACAATAAATTCACACATCACAATTTATAGCATGCATTCACAGATAAATCATGCATCACAAATATTACGCAATAATTTTAAAACAAACACCACAAACTACAACCATTAATTACAGACACACCAAACAATTTATACACATAGTTATCGAAGCTCCTCAGGAAAACTCCCTTACCTTTGAAGATTCAAGTTCGATTCAACGAAGTCGTGGTTTTTAAGTCCGGTTTCCTCCACGAACTCCGAACAACCACTACTAACACAATCCTTCACAAAACAACACATAACTAATTAAACTTTGAAAAAAATCTATTTTTTTCCTATGGGTATGGTTTCTGCCCAAGCTAAGAAATAGGTTCAAGGTTTCAAAATTCCACATACTCTTAGATCTATAACCTTAGAGTAGTGTAGAGTTAAGACAAGTTATCGTAAGTTGAAAAATGAAACAAAATTTTCAGCTCCTCAAGAAAATAATTTCGGCCATGAGTAAAATAATGGCTTAGAGATTTGATTTTGATTCAATAATCATGGACTCAACATATATATGAATTATAAGAATGAATCAAGCAAGCCTAGTTAACAAAATGAACAAAGTCCTCCCCACTAGAAACTAAGGTTCGGCCATGACAAAATAAAAGGGCACGAAATTTTTGTTTCATTTATCCTCTTGGATCATAAATATAGAGAGGATACTAAGATCATAGAAATTGGTTTTACTTTAAAAGGATTTTCTATGATTTTCTATGAATTTTCAAAGTTTCTAGATCTAGGAATTGAAAAATATGATTAAGACTTCAAATCCACAAAAATCAATGAAGAACATGTTGATGATTGAGTGAGATAAGCATGGTATATCTCTTGGAAATGAAAAATGGGCATTGAATCACCTACTTCCTTCACAAAATCAAGCTATGGTACTTAGAGCTTTAATGGC
>JAUPTC010000427.1:0-50000 GCA_030762895.1 Sophora flavescens
TAGTTTTTCTGCTCAAAGGGGTTAGTCTGCGAGATCTAATCCTCCACATACCCCCCCACAATGGTGAGAGCTGGTGTAGTAGGCTGCCCTTTATTATTATTTTTAACTTGAACCCATAACATTTTATGGTCAAATAGGTTGTTACAGGTGTCAGCTTGATTTTGGTTTTTATATAGTGCTTCAATTTTAAGTTGCTATTACATTTCTAATCATAAAAAAATTAATATGTGTTGATGATGGTTAAACTAATTTTGTTTATTAACGAGTGCTTCTGGTGTGAAGGGGAAGGAGGGGAAATTGATTGTTCTCTTAACAATTACTTGTTAAGCCACCTAATGTTCTTCATGTCTATCTTTCTTTTTCTTCTATGCATCATCCTTAAACATTCCATATATTGGTCTTCATACATTGCTGTGATTGCATGCCCATTAATATGGTGATAAGTGATATGAACATTATCAAAGTAATATTGGTTTAAAATGATGTTGATAAAGTCATACAAGTCTTGTCAGTTTAAGTGAGTTATTCTTTCCAAATCTTTTATAATGAATATAATTAATATTGCTTCAATATTCCATGATGGAATTACAATTCAGTTGCCCATGTAAACTTAACAATTGCCTTTAGGTATCTGATGTCATCGTTGGTAATACTGCATTCTCCTCCCCGCTCTCTGTTAGTAACATTTTCAACCTTGACTTGACACAGGGACATGGTTTCCGAAGTGACCTTGTTGGAATGCTGGCAGCTTTGAAACCAAGATTTCTCAGATTTCCTGGTATGCAAAGAGTGATTTAGATTAAGAGATTTCAAACTTGTATTTGGTTATAACAATTTTTTTTTTTTTTTTTGCATATCTTATGCTTGCTTCTGTTTTATGCTATGTGCTCTACTCTAGTCCTGCTTCTCTATAATGTGTGTGCTTGAATGTGGGTGTGCTTAATAGAAAAGGTGGAAAATAGAGAGGGAAGTGAAAAGTGGATTTATTTATATTAAACTTTAACGCATAAATACTTGATAGAAATCTAACAAATGAAGGTTAATCTAATTTAAACTTTTCTACTTTTTTCACATGCCAAAGTGTGAAATAATTTGCATCGCATCTTCAACTGGTCCATTTTATTGTACTTTCAGCTATACCCAGCAAATATATAGTGAGCTATTTGTGCTAAGAAACTATGGATATTTTTATATCAGAACTTATAGTTTTCCTGTTTCCTGTAGTACTTGTTGTTGGTTATGTTCTTGTCCTCACTTTCTAAGTTGGCTTCACCCTCCAAAGTTACTTATGCCTCATTTGATAAGCTGTAAGCACATGATCATTCTTAGAGGAGACTAGATGGAGCTTTTCTATCTTGTCTGATATTGTGATTTGGCATTCTTCTCATAGTGAATTATTAGTTAAAAAAAGCATGAAGAATTCAAGTTAATGATATCCTAATTTTCTGCATAAACTATGCTGTTTCAAAAAGACTGTCCAAAGGGAACTTAATGAACATCTTTGCTCAAATAGATGTAACTTTTCTAAGTTCTTTCTAGTATGGCAGAACATCTTTTCTTTTCATTTGTAAAAGCAAAAAATTATGGGGGAAATTTTGTTAGACTGCCCTAGAAGAAAAAAAATTTGAAGCTCCTCGCCTTTTGTAGAATACAGGGATTAAACCAGGTTCTATGTGAGGTAACAATTGGATAGGATACAGTATATTTAGTAATTGTGATGCCAACACGGAATTTGAACATTGGAATCCAATTTGCTATGGAATTTCAGGAATGTGAATGATGACATCATCTTTAGTTTTATGAACATTAAAATATTTAACGGCATTTTAATAGCAAGTTTTAACATTTAAACTGCTTGGTTTTGATTTTTTCGCACTGTAATGAATTATGGTCTATTTTACATTTATTTAGTTTCTAAAGAATGATTGCCTTCTTGATAAGAGGGGTTGGTTATGCTTAACTTTATGAACCTTGTTGGACCAAGATGATTAATATATTGTTTAGGATCTTTAATATGTTTTATTATATTTTAGTTTAAGTAAGCATCATTTCACAATTTTGTATATCCAGCTCCCTCTTCTAGTTTGTATAAGTGATCTAATTACGGATTCAACTAACTTTTGGGAATGCTCTCTCTCATTACATTGGATTAGGTGGTTGTTTTGTTGAAGGAGAGTGGTTAAGAAATGCATTTCGATGGAAAGCAACCATTGGACCATGGGAGGAGAGACCTGGGCACTTTGGTGATGTTTGGATGTACTGGACTGATGATGGGCTTGGCTATTTTGAGTTTCTCCAAGTAAGTGCCTCTTTTCAATTATTGGTTCTGAGGATTTTGATGTTCATATTTGATTGAAATGCTTTCAGTTTGTGCAACACAAGTGAAATGATATATATTATTTATTTATTTATTCTCGAGCAGCTAGCAGAGGATTTGGGCACATTGCCAATATGGGTGTTTAATAATGGTATTTTTGCGTTTATCTCTGTTAACTACACTTTCTTTTTTACCAGGTGAACCTGTAAATTTGTCTTTGTTTTCTAATTGAATCCTTCATTTTAGGTATCAGCCATAATGATCAAGTTGATACATCTGCCGTCTTACCTTTTGTGCAAGTACATTATCTAACTCCTTTTTCTTTCTTTCTCTCTTATTTATTAATTTTTCCGTTTTGGTTAAAGAAAGTCGGTTCGAGTATTTATAGAAAGATCTTGAAATCTTGATTGCAGGAAGCCCTTGATGGACTTGAGTTTGCGAGAGGTGGTCCCTCTTCTAAGTGGGGTTCCATTAGGGCTGCTATGGGACACCCAGAGCCATTTGACCTAAGATATGTTGCTGTTGGGAATGAAGATTGTGGAAAAAAGAACTATCGCGGTATGCATGTTTTTCTTATTTATTCTTTGGTAAGAATATCATGTGTGATATTCGTTATTAATATACACCGACACTCTGAATTGTTTGTGTCAATATGAGGCCCTAAAATTTTTGTTTAATTTCTTTATTAATATGTCATATGTGCTAATTCTAATAAACAGTTCTGGATTCCCCACCCCCCTCTAGTTGAATCAGAGTAATCTGATACGTCTTCTTTTTCTGTTAAATCTTTGATTGATCAGGAAACTACCTGAGATTCTATAGTGCAATAAAACAGGCTTATCCAGATATCCAAATTATTTCAAATTGTGATGCTTCTTCTCGACCGTTAGATCACCCAGCTGATCTGTATGATTATCATGTAATATCTTAGCACAATTTCTTTGATTACAAATCTCAATGGAGTTGTTTTCATTTCAGTAATGAAAATAAATTGCGTGCGAGTGTGCGTGTGTATATTATATTGATCCAATTGCATTGTCATTTCTCATACTCTGTTTTTATGATTAGGTTTATACAAATGCGAATGACATGTTTTCTAGAGCTAAAGCATTTGATGGTGCATCACGTCATGGTCCAAAGGTTTTATGATCTCTATTAAACTCCCTGCTATTTTATTGGTTATTGACATATCAAATATGCATTTCACTGATGAATGCTCAATCTGTTTGAACACTTAACAGGCTTTTGTAAGTGAGTATGCTGTGACCGGAAATGATGCTGGAAAAGGTAGCCTTTTGGCGGCCCTAGGAGAAGCTGGGTTCCTTATTGGACTAGAAAAAAACAGGTTTACTATGGCTTCTTATGAAATTTATATATTTTAACTAGGAGGTAGACATAATCCGGGTCTTGAAATTTTGTAATTTTGCCCAAACCATTAGGCACAAAACATGCAAACCATATGGAAGTGATTTTTAATTTTTTATAGTATGTGGGGAAATTACTCTTCTAACTGAGCTTTTGGGAAGGCCATAAACAAGCCTAGGCTACATATGGGCTTAAGTAAATCAAGTCTGTTGTGGGTATTGTCAAGCTTGACTTATCTGTTAAACAAGATTCACTTTTGACAATCACTTTTTCATTAAAATGAACTTGCTCTAATGTTCTCTTACCAATTTGAGCTTGCAAGTCATTTTTCAACTCTTAGACTCCTTAAAGGTTTTATCATAAACTGGTCCTTCAATCATTTTGTCTATCTGGCATCGGCTTTCCACTCTTGTGAGCACTCTTAAAAATAAACCTCAATTATTGGAAAGGATGGGTTAACAAGATGTAAACAAACAAAAAAGTTTTTTAGTATCTAAAATTTTGTAAGAACTTTTGAAGAGGGGATTGGTTAGACCCATGGGTGCCATAAGGAGAGGATGAGGAATACTCTGAATTTTCATATGAATGAGCTGCTGAGAGTTTTCATGTTAATGGGCTACAGCATAACAAAATGCTGATGTGGAAGTGAATGGAAGAGGAATGAGAATATATATGATTGGGAGAGAAAGAGATAGGTAAGCAGTCATTTACTGAGAAATTGGGGAGGAAGCAGACTGTCGAAGTTCTGCATTGTCTGTATCATCTACATCTTTCTTTTCATTTCTGTTCTTGAGGAATTACAGAGGTCTTCCTCTGCTGTAAGGAGCTAATCTCTATATTTTCTCAAAGAAATTCATGTTCCTATTAGGATCATTCTTGTTTAAAGCTATGAAGAGGAAAGCTGTCTGTTCTTATTTATGCTTTGTTGCAATAAAAAGGGGAAAGCATACATCAATCAGAACCCTTTTTATTTTCAGCCAAAATACTCATTTTTAGCATACCCTAAATATAGCATTTAATAGAAAGATGATCCATGTGTCCTGCAGGTTACAGAGCATAATATTGAGAAGTCAGTATAAAATCTGAGTTTCCAGTCTGGTTCACTTAACAGTACTCACCATTTTCTTTTTTCTTTTCTGGTGCAGTGATGTTGTCAACATGATTAGCTATGCTCCACTTTTTGTAAATGCTAATGATAGGAGGTAATTTCTTATGAGTTTACCAGGAAATTTCAGTTATGTATTCTTTTTCTTTCCTTTTTGGTCTCGTCTTTAGATTATGCGCTGTAGTTCTTTTCAAGTAAAAGTTTATGAAAGACTGCCACAGGAAAAGAGACAAATAATTTGTTGATTTCTCCTTAGGAGGCATGGTAATACTTGTGAAAACAAAGAACATAATGGACTACTCCTTCCTAACATCATGCAATTTCTTTCAGAAGTAATTTATAGCTTGATCCACTCTCTCCTTACAAAAAATAGAAAACTCTGTTACCATACCTATTAGTTAAATCATGGTGAAGTAGATCATAAACTCCTTCACATTCTGCTAAATAATTGCTTGAAGAATAAAATGTAGCCTTTTTGTTCCATACAAACTATAAACATGTTTAGAAAAAGTGTCTTCAGAGGAATGCAATTCCATAAATATCAAAAGAAAAAAAAAAATGGCCAAACTAAGGTTGTGTCAGTTTCTGTCATTAGGTGGAACCCAGATGCAATTGTATTCGACTCCTTTCAGCACTATGGAACTCCTAGCTACTGGGTGCAGCTATTTTTTTCCGAGTCAAGTGGAGCAACACTTCTTAATACATCACTTCAAACGACATCATCCAATTCACTTGTTGCATCAGCAATTACTTGGCAAAATTCTGTAGATAAGAAAAATTACATACGGATAAAGGTAACAAAGACAGCTTTTGCATTAAATATACCTTTTTCCAAGTCATCTTATGTTCTTTTCTAAATTGGGAGTCTAGTTTTATTTGCTTAGTTAATGGCATAAAGTTGGACTTGCATGAACATTTGTTCTTTTAATATACTGATCTCACTATCTCACAAAGATCGAGGCATAATTAAATCATTATTATTTTTTGGTATCACATAATAAAATTAGGATTTAATTAGAATATACTGATAGTGTGAATGTTTTTTACACTGTTTCCCAATTATAGATTGTCATATCATTAAAAATCTTTGACTTTTGTAATAGCTATCTTAAAGTCATGCATGAGATTATGTATGATTGATTGACAGTATAAAAATTATTACATTGACGGTCTACCAAAATTAAACTCATAAAATTATGCAAAAAAATCTTAATCAAAATTTATGATTTAAACAAGAAACTAGTTAAAGAATCCAAATTTAAAGCTGAAGATTCAAGTGTCGGTTGAGTTTCCCTCTTAAGTTTACACATGCAACATTGATTTCTATGGATGACATTCTTCTTTATTGCCTTCTAGTCCATGAAATATTGATTGCTAAGAATGAAATGCTTCTTGAAACTTGTTTTTCACCATTTTGCATGAAAGTGATACTCCCTCCGGACTCAATTATAAACAAAGTGCATGTTTGGTGGAGCTTATGTTTTGACGTGGAAGTGGTTTTCCTGAAGCTGGGTAGTTATAACTTCTACGGTGGATGTAGTTTTTTTTTTATCAAAGTGCCATCACAGAATTGCTTTTAGGGGATTGAACGTGAAAACAAACATGCAAAAAAAAAATACATATATTTGATGGACTCAAATATAAGCAAAATCCAATCAATTCAACTCTATTTAATGTCAGTGTTCCACAAATACTCTTGGTTAATTAATCACCTTTTACTTTTCCTAGAGCAATGCACACTCCCAAGAATTAAATGTGATGATTGTTATAAGTAAGGATAGTTTAGTAATTGTAATTCATATTTTACATAAATCAAAACAATTAAACTAAATCAACCAACTTCCTTAACAAGTGTGAAATTAATTAATTTTACTTATAATTGAGTCCGGAGTAGTACATATTATTTTAGTTAGCATATCAATAAATGGATTTGTTTTGTGTTATAAAGGCTTTCACTAGTACTGACATTGATTTCTAGAGCAAATTTTTTTTTTAGAAGCAAAGGTATATTGATTTCTAGAGCAATTGACTTCTGCAGGTTGTGAACTTCGGTGTCAACACAGTGAACCTCAAGATATCTTTTAATGGATTAGATCCAAACAAAGTCCAGTTGTCTGGGTCAAATAAGAATGTGCTTACATCTCCAAATGTAATGGATGAGAATTCCTTCTCACAGCCAAAGAAGGTACCTCAACCTTTTCATTTATAATTGAGCTAACTTGTTTATTGCCATGTGTTAATATGCACTTCTGAATCATATTCTATGGATTATAATGATGCTATAACTACTTACATGAACCATAGTAACAAGGAAATCATTTCACAATTGCATTAGATATAAACTTTGTCCTTGATGAATCCAACATTGAATAATTTTAAGAAAATCAGCTTATGTTTTTCTTTTATTTTTTTTTCATATGGATACAGGTGGTGCCAATCCAGAGTTCACTTGAAACTTTTGGGAAGGACCTGAATGCCATAATCCCACCACATTCATTCACGTCATTTGATTTTGCGAAAGAATCCAGTAATCTGAAGATGACAGGGGGTGATTCTTCCACAAGATCCTCTATTTAAAGTAATGAAAAATTAGATTAAAAAAATGGAAAATAAAGGGGGAAGGAATGGGATATATGCAAGGTTGGTAACTTTGCTAGGCTACTTTGTCATGTAATTGAACAATGCTACCTCGTCGTAAATAATATTTATCTAGTTTCATATAATTTCAGCTCTATACATTTTAAAGTGAATTTCTGTAAAACCCCCTTGGTGATACATGCTTAACTCGTTATGGAACATAAAGTAAAATAAAGAAATGCTGGTTGTTTTCGGAAAATAAATTTCGATATGTAATATTATTAGAAAAATATGGGTCTAAAATTTTTCTTACGTAACGACTACTTACAGACATCAAGGCAAGAAACTAAAATCATAATACATATATCACAAGGTAAATCTCCACAGAATCATTAAAAGATTTTTTTTGTCAAGGCGTATATGTTTTCAAAATAGTCTTAATAGACCATCATAATTACTTAGAAAAAACTTAAAAACCCTTACAAAAAAAAAAAAAGACTCTACAGCTGGTCAAACATAGAGATGTCCGTTGGGAAATTCTCCAACGTCATCCCCATCATCGGATACCTCGAAAGCAAGGCATCGTAGCTCACTCTAGTGAGAGGTACGAGAGAAAAACAGGGTCTTGCCCACAACAGCTCACACATCGTCATTGTTAGCGTCATAACCTTCACAAAACCTCAGGGTCTCATAGTGAACCAGAAAACTGTACATATATCCAAAAATACCACAAGGCATTCCACATGTACATAGCAAGGGTGAGACACCAACATATAAGTTTATCATAGTAGTCACATACGCGACACACCAATCAACAACATATAACAACATCGACATGTAAAACAATATGAACCATAGTCATAATATCAGTGCTATTTAAACAAGGGGATTCATACCCGACAACCGTCGTAGGTTTATAAAAATGCATGACACTTCAAAAATCCACTATCTATTTCGCAATACCCCTTACCACAATTGTCTCATGAGGTCGGTCTCTCAATTTAGGTCCGACTCCAATTGTTCAAGGGTATCACACTCAATTACCTAAAATAATATTGAGTAGTCCCTGATTGAGTACATCCACTTTTGGCAGTCGTTATGTCCACGGCTCGAGGTCGCGAGGCCCCGACCTTTTGTGACTCACGAACTCGGATGTCCCTATAGACCCACTTTGGTATTGACTTCCCCAGTTTATCAATCCACAAAGGATTGTAGCTCGAAAACTATGGCATGTCTACCAGCTCGTGCATGTAAAATAATTGGTTTTCTGTTTTTATTTTTCGCATCATTCTTTCTTTGTCGAGGTTAAGGCTCACGACTACAACTTTCTTGAAGGCATCAAGCCCATTCATACTTAACACAGGACATACAGTCCGAGTGCTCAATCACGACACACTAGGTCGATTCACCGGTCACTAGGTTCGTCAATGTTTGACACGAAGTCAAGTCATCAACGTGGAATTTTAATCCGCGACCAAGTACTTTCTCACAGGAACTCTAGCCCGACGTCTCGGTAGCTAGGTCCACTTATCTTTCAAAAACTTTCAAATACTTTTTTTTTGTTTAGTGAAAACTTACTTGAAAATCCAAATACAAGGATGTTATCAAAGTTCATTTAGAAGAATATTTTTGATGCTTTCAAAATATTTCACAGAAATACTTTTTCCTCTTAAATTCATTTTTGAAACATCAAATTGTTCAAAAGACATTTCTAAAGCTTTTGATTAAACAATAAAAATCTTAACATCAGTTTCCACCATAAAGGCATTTTTCTTAAATATTTTCATCTAAAAACAAACTTTTCGTAAACCAAAGACTTTTCTGTCTAAAAGACTTTTTAATGAACAACGTCAAAATATTTTAGAGTTTTTCTTTCTCTTTTCTTTATCAAGACCATTTTCTTTTGAAAATAAATATAATACAACTTTTCACAATTTGTTCTCACCAACACTCATTTCTTAAGCATTATTCTAAAATCATTTTGATTTCTCAAAATTGTCTTTTCTTTTTCAAGAATATAATTACGTCTCATTTCGCTTATTATTCTTCCACTTATGAAAATTTAAAAGTACTTAAATTCTTTGTTTAGGATTTTTAGTGACTCAATTCTCATTATTCAAGCCATGACCATTGTCATGCTTTTCAATCAACAATCCATACATAATCACATGAATAAACATACATGGACAAGCTTTAAATCATAGATTCACCAATAATCAACATCATTCTCAAACTAAATCATCAATTCAAATATCACAAGATCATCACATCATATTAAATCACACATAAACAACCACTACAAAAAACAGGCAAATAGCGACCGACAAAATCGGTCGTTATTTAAGAGAATTCGGTCGCTATCACAATTAGCGACCGAATCAGCCACCGTTTCTTAGGGGTCGCTAAAACCCTAGTTGTTAAGTAAGTAGAGGCCGATTTTCTACCGCGGTTCCTAAATAGCGACCAAATAGCTGGTCGCTATTGTGGTTGCTAACAGGTTGGTCACCTGTTCATGGCAACCAAAATAGCGACCGATAGTGTCGTAGCTAAATCGGTCACTATTTTACAAATATCCTAACCATAGTTAGAGACTAAACTGGCGGTCGCTATTGTGCAAATAAGCTAGGTATGTGTTGCGACCGGTGTGCTGGTGGCAATTTCGGTCGCTTTTGTTTTTTTATATAAAAAATTATATAATATTATATAAGTTATGGAAGTTAATTTATTAATGTTTTAATGTTATAATTAACCCTAATAATAATATGCAAACAAAAATTAAATTTGAATTTAAATAAAATTGTAACCCAAATAAATGAAAGTACTATATATATCATCCATGCAAAAGCAAGTGTTCATGACATAATTAAAGAAACATCCATAAAAGTACTAACAGTCGTCGAAATGTAACAGTAGAAGCAAAATAAGAAAGATCACGATGGAGGTGGGTCGTCGTCCTGCTGTGCATCAGCGTCGTCATCCTCCTCGTCGTCCTTTGCAGCAGGCGGCGGCGACGGTGGTACAGGAGGCTGAAGATGCAGGTGAGACAAGATGTATCCAGTGGTGCCTCTAAGCTCATCAATCTCGGCCTCCAAGGTCTTATGACTAACATCCTTCTCGGCGAGCTCCTCAGTCAGTCGTGTAATATGATGCTGCATCTGCTCTACGACCTCCGAAGAAACGCCGCTCGCCATGCCAGTGTCTCCAGACGAACGGGACGACATGGCCACATAATGACTGCCCAACTGCCCAAGCCCATACACGTGCCCCTTCTTATTTTTACCTCCAACAACCTCCAAAAATATGGCATTCGAATCAACAGAGGCTGGAGAGTGCTGCTCTTGGCTAGAAGAGCCACCCTCCTGTGAGTCACGTGCATGGGCATCCACCAATGCATGGTCATATTTTTCCTACAAAATAAAATTGATTATAATATTATTAACAAATAATAAGTCGAACATAGTTAAACTAATTAATTTTGTATGTAAGGTTTCCTTTTTATACTCACAAATGTTTTTTGCCTTATCGTTCACCCACTCTCCTGACTTCAGCTTCTTTGTTTTTTCCAGGAGCTCATAAGCAGTAGGGGGTCGGGCAAACTGCCGAGTCTGCAAATTAAAATAAATTAGCACAACATGAGTCACAATAAAATAATTAAATATAAAATAAATCAAAATAAACTAAAGTACGTACCATCCTCTCATAATGATCTCCTACCCCGACTGGCCCTCCTGTGTAGGCTGATGCTTCACTATCCTTTGCCCTATTCTGTTTGGCGATGGCACTCCTCTTTTGAAAATCCTCACTGGCCCAATGTTGTTGTAGTCCTTGTAGCACTTCAGGTTCCATCCACTTCCCCTTATTTGTCCCTTTCCTCAACTTGTACATTGCATTTTTCATAATGCAAGCACCCCTATGATCAAAACCCTTCTTGATCGCATTCTCATGACGCGGGTCCCAAGTAAACACTTTCTGCATGGTGGTGGTGGTGGTGGTGGTGATGACATCCCGACATCATGGACAGGGGTAGTGGTAACCGATGCAACACTCGGAATCGTCTGCCCCGTCGTAGTGTCCGACACATGCTGGTCAGATGAAGGTGTGTGGGTCGTGGAAGATGATCTCCCAACATGACCTTTCCCAAGAGAAGAACGGCCTGCTCGCCCTCTTGTACGGCCACCTCTACCACCCGCAGTCGAGTCTGCCATCTGTTTCAATGAATTTGTTACATATCATATTTAAGTAACTTAAAAAATACAATATATATATATATATATATATATATATATATATATATATAATGCAATGTAGATCAATTCAAAATAAACAATCAATATAAAAAAAACATTTGTATACATGAGTTACCTAATTAGATGAATCTGTATCACTGAAATCACTCACTTTCTTTTGTACTTCATATATATGTATCCTCATCTGATTCATCCAAGTCAGACTGATTCAATAACACCGTATCAATTTCCTCCCCGCTGCCCCCAACATCGACAAGACATTCGACGATGATATCAGCATCTATATTTTGTAACACTTGAAGCCCTGCAATAATATCATCTTGGTATGGAGCCTCTGTTTCAGCCTGACTGACTGTATTATCTGAGATTGTACTGCGAGCCTTTGTCTTGATGACCCCCAACCAACCATGATGACCCTCAGGGTATGGCGTGTAATAACCTGTTCGACCTGTTGTGCAAATATGAACGGGTCATAAGCCTTAGTATATCTTCGTGATTGCCTTAATTCGACAATTCCATACTTATTATCTATTTTTGTGCCTATATCTGGATTATCATCAAACCGGTCACATGATAATCCACTGTCTTATCATGTTTTATATATTATTTTAGAGCGGATTTCATCAATTAAATTTTGTTGAATGCTTGATTTAGCCCAAATTAGACTTTGTTTTCCTATTTTGGTTATTTTATAATCAATGTGTGTATTTAATTAATTTTAATTAGATTTTTATTAATTTTCTAATATTATTCTTATTTTTGATTTTTAGGAAAGTATCAAGAAGAAAAGAATGGAAATCAATTAAATTGAAGATTGCCAAGTAAATTGCAAGGGCCCACATGATGGATTTGAATCCAAGTCAATTTGGATTTGAATTATTATGATTAAAAGATAATTCAATTGGCATTGAGATAAAAGATTGGATCCAAATCAATTTGGATTTGGATAATAATTGCCTATCACAACAATAAATGATATGATAAGATTTGGCAATTAATTTGGAGATATTGATTTGGAAACGAAGATTAAAATGCCCAGGATCAGCTATGATGGAGCTTGCATGAAGACGGAGCTTGAAAAGCAAGGAAAATGAGCCAAACAGAGCCCATCACGGCCTAGCCGTGACAACCATCACGACCATGATCGAGCAAGGCTGAAAGAAAAGAACGAAAAAGTCAGAACCTGTCACGGCCAGGCCGTGATGGCCATCACGACCGTGACAGGTCAACCAATGCCAAGTTTTCCAAGACAGAATCTGTCACGGTCTGGCCGTGACAGCCATCACGGTCGTGACGCGCAATATCTGAAAATTTAATTGTTGATTTGATTTGATTTTGTAATAGCTTGGAATTCAAGTTACCCTACATTATAAATAGGACTCTAAGGCTCGAAAATAGGGATCCTTGGGGGCTGCTACCTTAGGCAAAAATTAGGATTTCTCTTCTTCTCAATTTCTTCTTTTCTCTTAGGATTTTTATGCTTTTGTTATTCAAGGTTGCCATGACCATGGCAATGCTTGAGTAGTCTTTTTATTTCTAGGAGTTGGGGCTATGCCCAAGATTTGTTTTATGTTACGAATTGATGTTTTCCCTTTGTTAATTCCAATTTGCTTTCGATTTGATTCCTATTGCATGAATTACTTGTGAATTTGGTGCGCACTTATTTGCATGTCATAGATACTCTAAGGATGAACCTAGCGGGGAAATTAGGTATTGGATCTATAGGGATTGAACTTAGGACTTAAATCAGAGAGTTAGAAGCGGTCCTTCGAGGGTTCATTGAATTGTCATGAATCTTAATGGGTTCAATTCAAATACAATTACCACGAGAGTAGGGGTTGGTTTAATTGGGCACGGTTCTTGTATCCCGAGAGGGAACATTAACTTATTTAGGATAAATTCACCTTCAAAGTAATTTTGATAATTAACAAGAGGGGTAGTCAATTTAGTAGCATGAGAAGTCTTGTTGGTAACCCAATTCCTGGAAATCTCTTTTCATATTTAAAAACCCGAAAAATATTTGGTTTCTTTTATTGTTTCTTTTATTTTCTTGAAATCTATTCACATTTATTTCTTAGTCTAAATAGTTGTTTTGTTTGTGAAGTTGTACTTGGTTTCCCAATCCCTAAGTTCGATACTCGGTTTCTCACCATTTTATTGTTACTTGCTTCGATCCGGTACGCTTGCCGGAGCCCATCATCACACCCGAAGAGAACTATCTTCAACGAAGGCAAACCGGTATACTCCATTTCAACAACTTCAGTTAAAACTCCATAAAAGTCACTTTCTAATTGACCAGTTGTACCACGTACACACACACACACCATAGTTGGATGATAGCATGCCCTCACTCCATTGTTGTGTATGAAATTTGTAACCATTCACAGTGTATGTGTGAAATGGGGTAACTTTTCTCTTAGTCCCCCACGCCAGATTAAGCAATAGTGGTTCTTCAACATTATTTGTTGTATTTAGAACCTAATACATTACAAATGATTATAACGTATATAAGACATTAATTACAGGACATGTATTGTATATAATTAATAACAAGTGTTAACCTACATATTCTTTGAACCACGTGGGAAACCGTTTGGTAATCTCCTGGTTTATTCGATCCTTTGGAATGTTTGGGTGGAGTTCCTTTAGAAATTCAGAATACATACTACAGGACAAAAACTAGATACTTTAGTACAACATTGTTAATTATTGAACAAGGTGTTAAAAACTAGTATGAACTTTACTTACTTTAAATATGGCTCAACCTCATCACAGTTTTGTAGAATGTACAAGTGGGCTGCGTCAATGTCACGTTGCTCCATGAAATAGGATTTTGATTTGCCACCAGGCATGCCTGGGTAATTGAAACATGATATTGGAGGACTAGATGAAGAAGTTTCACCTGCATCTACATTACGTGGCATTCTAGTCCTTCTTGTTTCCATTTCAGGTGGATAGTAATAAATGACAAAGGTAGAAGTCTCATCCACAAAATAGGCTTCACAAATGGAACCCTCTACCTTAGACTTGTTCTTGACTTTGATTTTGAGGGAGTGCAAGAACCTAAGCAGGAAGAATTTTGGAATAAATGAGGACAACAATCGATAGAATAAATAAGGGAATAAATGAGGTGAATTAGTTATTTACCTCTCAAAGGGATACATCCAACAATATTGGACCGGCCCACCAACTCTTGCTTCGTACCAGAGATGAATTGGAAGATGCTCCATTGAATCAAAGAAGCTAGGCGGGAATATCTGCTCTAACTTACATAGCAATACAGGTATATTGTTTTCCATGGCCCGTAATTGTTCCAGATTTAGTGTTGTGGACGTCAACTCCCTAAAAAGGTGGTTAAGCTCAACAAGACGCTTCCAAATAGGTTTTGGTAATGAGTCGAATGCAATAGAAATCAAACACTGCATGAATATGTGACAGTTATGGCTTTTCATTCCATGTAACTTTCCTTCCCTAACGTTGACACATCTGCCCAAATTTGAGGCATACCCATCAGGCAACTTTAGTTCTTTAACCCATTTGCAAATAGCTACTTTCTGTGGTTTTCTCAGAGAATAACTTGCCTTTGGCTTGAAAAGCCTGCCACCACCACGATCTTTCATCCCAAGCTCCTTGCGGTTACATATTTCTGCTAAGTCCAACCGAGCTTTATTAGTATCCCTTGTCCTCCCTTTGATGTCTATAACAGTGTCAAACACATTCACAAATACGTTCCTCTCAGTGTGCATGACATCGATATTATGATGGAGTAGGTGTGTTTTCCAATAAGGCAAACTCCAAAATATACTTTGCTCAGTCCAATTATGCTTAACACCATAGCCTGGATTCTGTCCTCCTTGCGATTCATGGATAGGCGGTAATTGGCTCACTCTTCGCCATATATTTGGACGAGATAAACGTAGAGGAGGGGGTGAGTTCTCAGCACATCGCTTCTTGAAACCTTTTTTATTCCTCCTATAAGGATGATTGACAGGAAGGAATTGGCGGTACAGTCAAAATAACATGTCTTTCGACTGTGCTCAAGTGTAAATGCCTTTGATCGCTCCATACATATTGGGCATGCAAGCTTCCCCGCAGTCATCCAACCCGACAACACCCCATAAGCCGGAAAGTCATTTATCGTCCACATCAACGCGACCTTCATCATGAAATTATGCCTTAAATCAACATCATAAGTCAAAACACCATCATTCCACAAAAATGTCAACTCTTCAATGAGCGGCTGCAAGTACACATCAATCTTGGATTTCGGATTAGACAGACACGGAATTAAAACCGTCAGGAACATAAACTCCATCTTCATGCACATACCAGGGGGAAGATTGTATGGAGTTACTATAACTGGCCAACAAGAGTAAGATTTTCCATATTGACCAAAAGGATTGAATCCATCGGTACATAACCCTAACCTATTGTTCTGGGGGTCTCTGGAAAATTTTGGATGCACCCTATCAAAATGTTCCCAACCTACTCCATCAGAAGGATGACACAAGACCCCTTCTTGCCTCTAATTCTCAATGTGCCACCTCATGTGGGGTGCAGTTGCCATCGAAGAGTACAATCTTTGCAGCCTTGGAATGAGCGGAAAGTACCACAATCTTTTTAAGGCTGTCTTCTTTTCAATCCCCCTTTTAGTGGTTGTCTTGTATCGATCCGCACCACAAATTTTACAACATGTTATGCTCTTGTTCGCTTCATCTTTATAATACTTTTTTTTAAGCAAAAAATGGATTGCTAAGGCATCACAATAGAGCAAGACATCCCAACTAGGTTGGCACCCTAGGCTCTACCAATCATCTTTATAATACAACATGCACCCATTCGGACAATAATCAATTTTCAACCAACCCAAGCCCAAGTTATTCACCAACTTCTTAGGATGATAAAGATTCTGAGGCATACGACTATCAATTGGACGTGTCTCTCTTATAAACTACACCATTCGATTAAAATTTCCTTCCGACATGTTGAAGTCGTATTTCATGCTCAGAAATGACAAGGCGGCCGACAATTTGGAGTGTTGATCACATCCTTCAAACAGTTTAGCTTGAGAAGCAACCAACATACTAAAGAACTTTTCTGCTTCAGGATTCAGATTTTCCTCTCTCTATTGCCGCTCCATTACATAATCATGTTCCAATGTCTGGCCTATAAAGGGCCCAACATGATCCATGACCAGCTGCTCATATGTATTCAGTTCTTCCCTGCGGTCACCAGTTCCATAATATGACTCTTCGACAATCGGCTCGGGAAACAGGGGCAATTCCTCGTCGTGGTTGGTCCACCAATAATAATTTGCCATGAACCCCTTGTTGTAAAGATCTATCATTACCTCATGCCCAAACTCGAAAACTCTACACTTGCACTTTAAGCAAGGACACCTCATCTTCTCTTCACTGTTCCTTTTGAACTTCTCTTGACTAGTCGTGTACTCTAGGAACACATTAACTCCAGCTCTAAATTCTACTGTTAGATGTTTGTTGCGATCCAACATTTTATACATCCACAACCGATTCTCGAGAATATCCATTACTGCTATCTGAGAGAGAAAGAATAGTCGTCCCACAACAACCAGTTCCTTCTTGTTACATGGTATGAATCTATCCCATTTGAGAAAAACTTCTTCGACACTCGATCGGTGAATAATTATTCCCATATTAAAATGCCTTATACTTGATGAAATTTCGGCAGCATTTCTCTTCGGTCTCTAAGTACACGACTTGACAGCGGTTTGATCCACCGCTATCAAGTATGCACCCAGAGAACAAAAGGAAATGCATCGGACCAAAATCTCATCAGGTATATAAGGCATGTGAAAGAGGAAATGACTATAAACACGAGAATCGAAAAGGTTTTTCTCGAACTGTCCCACTTGGACAATTCAAGACAATGAACGGTACCTTTCCAAAGTACACATGCTCATTACTATTGCATCTTAAATGGGAAACTAAGACTTTTCTAACTCATTAACCATAACAGAAGATACAAATTTAACACTATAAGTTAGTAATGACATATAAAATTGGCAAACAAGTATGAAATTAACACATCCATCCTATTGAGCTCAGCTCTCCACTAACAAATAGAATATAAAGTTTCTAAGCACATGCATCATTTCTAATCTACCAGCACACAACCAGCATCCTATTGAGCTCAGCTCTTTATTAACAAACAACATATAAAGTTTACTTACATGCATATCATTTCTAATCCACCAGCATGCAACCAGCATCCTATTGATCTCAGCTCTCCACTAACAAACAATAGATCAATTCAAAGTCTTCAAACAACACTCGCAACATCAT
This sequence comes from Sophora flavescens, assembly GCA_030762895.1. Lineage (NCBI taxonomy): Eukaryota > Viridiplantae > Streptophyta > Magnoliopsida > Fabales > Fabaceae > Sophora > Sophora flavescens. The sequence continues at coordinate 17,935 of JAUPTC010000427.1, forward strand.
GGAAAAAATAGAGAGTATCAAATTAATACAATCACCTCAAGGAATACTGCAAACATTAACAAATTTATCAAATTAATACAATCACCACTAATTACCAAATTAACACCCAACTAACAGAAGAATAAATTAGAATAAACACAGAAGAAAACAAAGAAAATAAACAAAATACATACTTCTCATGCTAACAAATATACCATCCACATAAAAATCCAACAAGTACAACTACAACTAAATTAAAGAACAACCTCAACAACACCATGAATCAATGGAATGGCCATCAAATGAAAGCAGTTATATAGACAAAATCTCTTCTGCGACATCTGCAATAACTGATAAAGCCATCACTGCTAAAAAGACCCGACTTCAACCCCACAAAAACCAAAGCCCAAAAAGCAAAACAAGAAAAGCTAACTCTGAACTCAACCACTTTCCAATGAAATCATGGTAGACCAAAAGTAAGCAAAACAGAACCCAATTAACTTCCACCGCCCATGCCATACAGAACCATAATTAAGAGTCAAGAATATAATTATATGGAGTAACACCTAGTTTTACACAACTATAATGTTACAAAATTATTTAGTGTGAGAAGAAGTGTACATTTGATATGAATTGAGGGTGAGGGGTGTCAAGTGTAAGTTAAGAGATAAAATGGGAGTGGGGAAAAAGTAAATATCATCACTTTTTCATAGATTTATGCTACAAGTAATGATGAATAAAAAATGGAACAACATAAATGCAAAAAATCCATCAGTTTTACCCTAATAAGCATGAAGCATAAGCAGAAGCAAGTTCCCTAATCCCTAATCCAGGCCCTAATCCAGGCCCTAATCCAGCATCAGTGTTTAAAATGACAAATTGGGGGTTAAAGGTTTGTTACCCACGACAGTAAGCTGCAACTCGTGGTCGTCTTCTTCCTAACAGGAGTGCGACGGTGGCTTTCATGGTGGCTCTCATGGTGGCTGAGACAGAGAGTCATAATGTGTGTGTGAGAGAGAGACGTGATAGATAGAGAGAGATGCACGTGAGAGAGAGAGAGAGAAAGGGGAGGGGCTTATTGGAGTTGGTGGCCGGAGAACGTGGCGGTGAAGGCACTCGGAGATGGTGGCAAGGGGACGCGATCGAAGATGGAGGCGCAAGACAGAGAGTGGAGACTGAGAAATGAGGGATGAAATGAAGGAAAAAGGGAAAATAAGCGTGTTAGGGATTTTGCTGGTTAGCGACCGATTATTTCGATCGCTATTGTGGTCGCTATATCAGTGTCCAGAAAAAAAATCAACAGACGGTCACTGTTTCGGTCGCTGTGTATTAAAATGGATTTTCATGATTGCGTTTTAGCGACCGATATTATGTCGGTTGCTATTTAGTTCCAAATAATAAAATTTTGCAGATAACTTAGTCGCTATTTTGGTCGCTATAAAGGGAACAGGGTTGAACAATTTTTTTTTAGCTTTAGCGATCGATTAGTCCATGGCCACCAAAATCGATCGCTGTATGCCAATTACCAGAAACAACGTTATTATGGCTGAACGGTAGCAATTTCGATCGCTAATAGCGACCACCACATGGCGGTCGCTATTTTCGGTCGCTAAACGAGTGTTTTTTTGTAGTGAACCAACAAAAGTATATGATTATCAAACTTCTCAGGTAAGCTCCCCTTACCTTTGAAGAACTTGTTTTTCCCTTGATCTTAGTCTTCAATCCTTGTTTCCTTCTAACCACACAAAAGAAATCAACCAACTAACAATCACCTTCACAATCAAACAACAAAACAAGTTAAAGAATGAAAAAAACCCACTTGACCCACTTTGTGAGGGTTTCGACCATACATAGAAAATTAGGGTAGAAATTTATTTTGCTCTCAACCTTTTTGGATCTAGAGTCTAGAGGTCTTAGAGAGCTCATAAAAATTATCACAACCTCAAAATCATTTTTCTATGATTTTCTAGAAATTTATCAAGAAAATGGGCATGAACTTGAATTTGTGAAAAACAAAAGGATGATCACAAATTTCATGAAGGGAAATGAAGTTTAGGTCATGCAGATGGAGGATATACCTCTAGAAAGTGAGGAAATGATTAAGAGCTTTGAGCTCCAATGGAATCCTTAATGATGAACTTAGAACTTTTGTGTGAGAAAATGAAGAAATGTGACAAACCAATGAGTTTAGGTGTGGTAGGGGGGCTGCACGAAATGTTGCTCCAAGTGTGAGGTTGTAGTACAATTTTTGGGACACAAGGAATTCAAAGAATACTTAAGGGCAATGTGGTCTTTTCACATGAAAAGCTTAGATATTTTCTCAGAGTCATCATGACATGGGTGAGTCATGGTGGTGACTCACCACCTAAGGTGGCATGTTGTCCCATCAATCTAGCATCTGGTTTTATCTCTGCAGTTCCGTATCCGGCTCCATCGTTTACCCGATTTAGGTTTTTCGCGTGATTTCTTTGAAAATCCGCTCTAATAAAATAAAATATTTTATTTTTGAGAAAAAAATTTAAAAATAGACTATATCACTTAAAAAGTGATAAAAACCTAAAACTTTTCAGTTTCGGGTTAAATTAGGGTTTTTTTCTGATAGGTACAAAATTGTACAGTCAGTGAAAACTTAGACCGGGTTCTGTCTGAATTTTGAACCCAAAATTTAGCCATAACTTCCTAAAATATAGTAGGTTCTAGATATGATTTTGATTTCTCCAAAATCATTTTCTGGGTCTCAGATAAAAATATAAATAGATATATCGTTACCAGTAATACAACATATATAAAAAGCAGGGTGTTACAATTTATTTTCCCCGTATTAAGATTTAAGAAAATTTATATTACTAAGAAAAAAGTGGTTGGTCGCAAACTCACAATACTGTGTCACCAGACCAACTTTACCTACAAGGTTAGTGTTTTGAATCTTCAAGTTGCCACTTTAAGAGGGCTTTACCTAACTATCACCTCCGATCCAAATATGGTCTCATAGTTTTCCCTGTGACCCAAAGATTGGTTTCATAATTTTGACGATGAAAATATTCGATCAAAGACAAAAAACAAAAATATATTAATACGGAGTGCCTTAGGTAGTGTTTGGCCTAGCTTTTTTTAAGCTTCTCTTTCTCCTTAAAAGTAGAAGCTGGGCCAACCATTTCCTCAACCATGAAACACCTGGGGCACTGGGTACAATATGGTGTATGGAAAACCCGTTGGAGCTGCAATTGGGCAACTTGTCTAACTTAACAAAAAACACTGATTTGAAGCTACTTTAAAAAGTGATTTGACAAAAAAGTGTTTTTTTTAAGCTAAAGAGTATACCTTCTCACAAAAGTGGAATTTTAACTTTTTTCCAATTTTTATTTTTGAGTAAAAGAATGGTGAAGTGAAACAAAATGCAAGTATCAAAAGTGATTTTTTTTAAAATAAAAAGACAATCATTTAAGAAAAGCCCAAATGAATGGGCTCATTATCTTATAAGGGGTTCCATTTTGTAGTACTATCCATACAAAAGGTTTATGTACAAGCGGAACTTTGTGTTAGATAATATAGGACTTTTATTTATTCACTCTTATTAAGGGTAGTTTAGTCATTTTGCTTATGCATATATATTTACTCTTTCTCATTATTGTATTGGTTGATTTTGACTATTGCAATGTATTGAACCCTAGTAGATTTCTTCCATTTGTTCTTTGTTCTCCTTCTCCCATTTTTATGTTGCATTGTTATTCTAACATGGTATCAAGAGCTCAGGCTTACTATTACCGTTAGTCTCTTCTTTCTCTTTGGTGCAATGTCTCTCCCTCTCTTCCTGGTTGCCTGTGTGTTAAAAAATTTTCTGGTTGGTTTTGAGGTTCAGTTTCGGCATTTCTAAGAAGGCTTTTTCCAGAACTCATTTCATCTCACCGCCCCCACAGTCGTGTTCGTGGGCTGCCGATCAGCTCACCGGCGAAAAAACTCCGCCGTCTGACCATTCATGCGCTGCCACGCATTGGTTCCCTTTTTGCACGTGGGATTCACGCACTTGTTGCAGAATATTCGGGTTTCATGCCTGATTTTGACCCGTCCAGTACTGTTGACCCTCGTGATTGGCACTTTGACTCATGTTTGACCCGTTGACTAGTTGACCAGAGCCTTTGACTTGTTGACCAGAACCTTTGACCATCTCTTGTTGACCATTTCTTAAGTATTTTGGTGATATCTTTCCATTTTTGTACTCAGTTTTCTTCAATTCTATTCCGATAGCACGGTTATTTGAAGTTATTGTGTTGAAAAAAAAAGTATATCTAAATTCAGCATAAACCCATTCGCAGTATTTGGGGTTTAGGATTTACCAGTGATTTTCTTTGCAGCAATTGAGATTTTATCTTCTTAGTTTGTGTTTGTTAGTAATGGTTTGTGAAAAGGATGTTTCACCTGATGTTGGACATGCACATTCTCCTAAAAGCACTTCCTTTACAGGTCCTACGGTATCTGTTCTTGCACAGCAGTTCTAAAGGTTTCTTGTCACTCAGCCACAAGCCACGTCCGCCTCCTCCAATATAGGTTTGCTCTCCTCTAGATCACCAGGTATATCTTCATCCATATGGATCTTTGATTCTGGAGCCTTTCATCATATGTCACCTGATTTTAATTCATTTGTGTCTTTACATCTTACCCTGTGTGTGCCAATCATGACTGCTGATGGCACTTCGATGTCAATAGCAGGCACTGGGTCTGTTTCTAAATCTCATTTGTCCACTTCAGATGTTTACTACATTCCTAATCTCACTTTGAGTCTTGTTTCTGTTAGTCATTTATGTTATTCTGGTTACTCAGTTTTATTTTCTTCCATCTCTTGTTATGTGCAGGATCCGTAATCCATGAGGCTGATTGGGACAGGCCATAGGCTAGGGGACTTTATCCTGGATGAGCTGAGAATTCCAGATGTTACATCTTCTAGTGTTGACCCGTCTTCTTTTCGTTTGAACTCTTCATCCTCTAGTTTTTATTTATGGCACTCTCGTCTTGGTCATGTTTCTTCTCCCCGTTTGAAATACTTAGCTTCTACAGGAGTTTTAGGAAAGTTTCAAACTAATGATATTTCTGATTGTTGTGGTTGCAAACTTGCTAAATTTTCAGCTTTGCCTTTTTGTAAAAGTGTCTCGGTTTCTGTTGCACCCTTTGACTTGGTTCATTCTGATGTATGGGACCATCACCGGTTCTTACTAAAGGCGGATCTAGATATTATGTATCATTCATTGATGATTGTACTCATTATTGTTGGGTTTATCTTGTGAAACATCATTATGAATTCTTTAGCATTTATCATATGTTTCGTGCCTTTGTTAAAACTTAACATAATGCTGTTATCAAGTGTTTTCAATGTGATTTAGGTGGTGAATAAACTTCTAATAAATTATCTGAATTACTTACCTCTGATGGGACATTTCACCAAACTTCTTGTACTGACACTCCTGATAAAAAAGGAGTTGCTGAAAGGAAACATCGTCACATTCTTGAAACTGCTCGTTCCCTTCTTTTGTCTGCTTCGGTTCCAATTGAGTTTTGGGGGGGAAGCTGTCCTTACTGCAGTACAGGTTATTAACAGAATTCCATCTTCTGTTACTTCAGGTTTGTCTCCCTTTGAAAAGTTATATGGTTGTAATCCTGATTATTCGACCTTGAGAGTCTTTGGTTCTACTTGCTTCGTTCTTCGTCCTCATAGAACGTAGTAAATTGACTTCTCGCTCTGCGATATGTGTGTTTCTTGGTTACGGTGATGGTCAGAAGGGTTATCGTTGTTATGATCCTGTAAATAAAAAACTTTATGTCTCACGTCATGTTGTGTTTCTTGAGCAGATACCATTTTATTCTATTCCTTCTGACTCACATAGTGTTACACAGTCTGATCTCATTCGTATTGATCCTTTTGCCATGGATACAAATAATTCCAATACTTTTGATGTTGAGATTTGCAGGATTGACACTAGTAGTTCTATGGATCTAGATGTCCCTTCTGTCCCCACGGCTCCCCAAGAACCTATTGTGATTGTTGATCATCCTCCTCGTTATCCTTGACGTGATCGTAAGTCCACTCACTTACCAGATTATGTTTATTCCATTTATTCCACTTCTTTTGCTTCCTTTCTAACCTCCATTCACAGTTTGTATGAGCCCTCTTCTTACAAAGAAGCTATTCTTGATCCCCTTTGGTAGCAGGCTATGATAGAGGAACTTTCTGTTTTGCATAAAACAGATACTTGGGACCTTGTCCCCCTTCCTCCAGGAAAAAGTGCAATTTCGTTGGGTGTATAAGATCAAAACCAAGTCTGATGGGTCTATTGAGCGCTATAGAGCTCGTCTTGTTTCTAAGGGATTCTCTCAACAGTATGGTATGGATTATGAAGAAACTTTTGCTCCTGTTGCTAAAATGACTACTATTCGCACTCTTATAGTAGTCACATCTGTTCGCCAGTGGCATATTTCTCAAATGGATATTAAAAATGCTTTCTTAAATGGTGATCTTCAAGAGGAAGTTTACATGGTCTCTCCACCAGGTGTTTCTCATAATCCGTGGGAAGTTTGTAAGTTAAAGAAGGCTCTCTGTGGTCCTAAACAAGCTCCTCGAGCTTGGTTTGAGTTGTTTTCTATTGTGATTGCATCTCTCAGCTTCCGTTCTAGTCCTCATGATTCTTCTTTGTTTCTCAGGTCCATTTCTCATGGTCATATTATACTCTCTTTATATGTTGATGACCTGATTATTACAGGGGATGATGTTGATGGGATTGCAGAGTTGAAATTGAAATTAGACCAACAGTTTGAGATGAAAGATTTAGGTACTCTTCACTATTTCTTGGGGATTGAATTGCCTACTCTCCTAGAGGTTATCTCCTTTATCAATCTATGTATATTGGCAACATTCTTGAGCAAGCTCGTCTCTCTGATACTCAAGCAGCAGACACTCCTCTTGAGCTTAATGCTCGATATGTTTCCTCTGATGGTGTACATCTATTGGGTCCCACTTTTTATCGTACACTGGTTGGTAGTTTGGTGTAGCTTACCATCACTAGACCTGATATTGCTTATGCAGTGCATGTTGTTAGTCAGTTTGTTGTTGCTCCTACTACAGTTCATTGGGCAACTGTTCTTTGCATTCTTCGTTGTCTTTAGGGCACTCAATTTTAGAGTCTTCTTTTTCCCTCATCTTCTTCTTTGGAGTTGCGTCCTTACTCTGATGCTGACTGGGTCGGTAACCCCACTGATCATAAGTCTACCACAGGATTTTACATTTTTCCAGGAGATTCTCTTATTTCTTGGAAGAGTAAGAAGCAAGACATTGTCTCTTATTGTTCTACAGAAGCTGAGTATCGTGCTATGGCATCCACAACTGCAGAAATAGTTTGGTTGCGTTGGTTACTTTCTGATATGGGTGTCTCCCTCTCTGGACCGACTCTTATGTACTGTGATAACATGAGTGCTATTAAAATCACTCACAAATCTTTCTTCCATGAACACACCAAGCATATTGAGATTGACTGTCATTTCGCTAGACATCATTTTCAGCAGGGGACCATCATTTTACCCTTTGTTTCTTCCTCCATGCAACTTGCTGACTTGTTCACAAAATTGCATTCTACTCCACATTTTCGTTTCTTAACTAGCAAACTCTTGATGCATCCTATTGGTGCATCGTGTGTTTGAGAGGGGATGTTAGATAATATAGAGCTTTTATTTATTCACTCTCATTAAGGGTAGTTTAGTCCTTTTGCTTATGCATATATATTTACTCTTTCTCATTATTGTATTGGTTGATTTTGACTATTGCAATGTATTGAACCCTAGCAGATTTCTTCCCTTTGTTCTTTGTTCTCCTTCTCCCCTTTGTATGTTGCATTGTTATTCTAACACTTTGCACTTCCATGCTGTGTTCAACACAACTTTTGAAGTATGGACCATTGGTGATGGCTAGGAGCCATATGGAAGATTTTCATTAAGGATCTGGAAGTGAAAGAAAAACAATATTTTATTCAACAAGTTAAAGAATTTATAATTTTTTTAAATGAAACTATATGCAAAAAGATTGTCATAATTATTGCATGCATGCATGGTAATTGCACTTGCCTCATTTTGGTTATAAGGTAAGGGTGGTAACCTAATTTGACTCATGAAGCACTCGGGTCGTTAAATCTGATCGATCCGGCTTATGGTTAGTCCAACAGGTCAATACATTTCATTATTGGGACTCTGATATTCCCACCTCTATTTTGGATGTTCCCACCTTTTATTGAATATTTTTTTCTATGCTTTACCAATTTTACCCCTAACTCCAACTACCCACTATCCACTATCTACTATCCCTAAACCTAGTCCAAATGTTTCTTTCTATGGACCACCTCCTTCCTACCTCCTCTCACCTCTTCCCATAATTTTTCTTTAACCTAGACTCACCGAAACAGACACAACAGTCGGACTCATCGACTCACCTTCATCTTCCTTTCTTCTCACCGCGAGCGAGACACAATAACCAGCACAGAGGTGCGTTTCGGATCAACGAGGAAGCAGCGAGGCAAGACGGTGATGAGGTAGGTGTGTTCCTTTTTCCTTTTGTATATTTTTTCTATTACGAAAAATCCAAAAAATTTATTTTTCCTAAGTGTTCGTGAAAACTTTCCGCAAGTATCAATTTTTTGGATACTTACGAAAAATTTAGTTTACGTAAGACGTTAATATTATTACTTATTAATTATTAAAAAAAATTAAATCTTAAAAAAATTATTACTTACTGAATGGTTTCCGTAAGCAAAAAATAAATCTAGACGGAAACTAAGTTCAGCAAGTATGTAATTTATTAGAACTTATGGAAACTAGTTTCCGTAAGTGTTAAAAAATTACATACTTACAGAAATTGGTTTTCGTAAGTGAAACCAAAAATTATAAAAAATATATTGTAAATTAAACAAGAAATTAAACGAAAGAAGTATACCTCTACCTTTTGTCGACTACGTTCACACGACTGAGGATGCAAAGATATAATTGAATGTTGAAGTGTGGATTGATGCATAATGAGAGGTGGGAGAAGAATGAGAATAATGGAATGAAAAAAAAATGGTGAATGGGGTTTTATTCTCTCTTTCACCATTTGAGATATGGATAAGTTTTTATTCTTCCATATTTGCAATTTATGCTCTGTTCTTTCTTGTGAAGCTTTCATCTTTTCTGTTTAACCATTGATGATGGGGTTTTCAGTCAGAGACCTTTGTTTTACACTTAGAATAACTATCAGTTTTTTTTAATTTCAATTGAAATTTTTGTCAGTCTTTAATTTCATGTTGATAAAGGGACCCTGATTCATAGACAAGATTTGTACTTTCACAGTTGAGAGAAAGGGAAAGAGACGAGAGTGGCTTTAGAGGTGGAGATGGCGGTGGGGTAGATGGAGAGAGAGGGGCAATTGCATGATAAATTGTTACCTATGATCCCGGTTTCCCTTCTTTAATTTCACGTTGTGTGTGTTGAGTGAGCTAGTGAGACAGATCTGATTGAATATGCCAAATTCATTGTTTTTATTAGGATTTATGTGTTTATTTTAAATAAAGATCAGAGCGAGGGAAAACTTCATATTAACATGGATTTATTTGTTTCTTTCACACAATAGCTTTGTTTTCAGATTATAGAGGGAGATGAGAGAGAAGAAGGGGTGGAGGGAGATGAGAGAGAAGAAGGGGTGGGTGGTATTTTTAATGTAAAGAGGGAATTAATTAGAGTAGATAGATTTTTTAAGGATAATTTAGTAATAAAAATATTTAAAAGTTGTGTGGGGTTGAATGTGCATATGTGGAAGTATAGGTATCAGCCCCCTTCAAAAATTTACTTTAAATACTATTAAAGGATGATATTTATTTTTGGTCCATTTACTTTAAATTTACTTTATTTTTAGTTTTGGCCCATTTTTGGAAGTGTGCTGATACGGGCCTGCTGCCTACACAACACCCATACACTAGAAATGAGCCATGTCAGCACATGCTACCTTCTATTTTGCATTTCTTTTTTACATCACTCTAGGATTCCTTTTATTCCTTTCTGTTATTTACTTTTGCCACCTGTTAGGACAACTGGTCATAGATTCGCAATAGATGGTAACAAAATCATTGTATAAATTCACCTATAAGTAATGAAGGAAGGCAGAGAAGAATTTCAGTAAATTTTCCTTGTTTTTCACCTTCCCCTAACTTTCTGGAGCTCACCCTGCTCGAAAGGGTTCACGATAGGGTCACCACCCTATCATTAGTGCTTTCATTTTCGATCTCATTCCCGCTGGACCGAGGTCAAAGATGGAGATTGCGATGTTTGAGGGCAGTGAAGATGCGTATTGGTGGATCCTTTGTACTGAGAAATACTTCAATGCAAAGGGAACACCGGAGGAGGCGAAGGTAATAACGGCGGTGATGGCACTGAGTGGTCGTCCTCTCCGCTGGTGGCATTGATGGTGTCAGAATCATCCAGAGCCTAGTTGGGACACCTTCACCACTGTCTTTCTGTGGCGTTTCAAGCCTGAATGGTGGCATCTTTTATCAATAATAGATGAGGAAGTGGAACGCCCGAGCAGGAATCAATAATAGATTCTGAAGCAGTGGAAAAGATATATGATGAAGAAATAGTAGCAAAGATTGAGGCAGTTGCCAACGAGAGAACCGACAACCTCACAATGAACGTATCCCCCATGGCAATAGGAGGGATCGGGCAAGAGGAGACTAAGGCCGAAAAGCTTTGGGTTTCTAGAGATCCGGCTAAGCTTCCGCCGCTAGACCTGCCGGATCCATGCCCTTGTTCGGCGGCAGATTCAGGGACGGTTGCCGATTTTGGGCCGACAGAGCCATTGCCATCAGAACCACCGAAGCCTCCGGATCAGAACACGTCCATGGAGGAGTTTCGAGTACTGATAGTGGCTAAGTTAGGGGTTCCACACATGTTGGCCGGGTTTCCGCCACCCGAGCCACCAGACCCACATTTGCTCGCGACGGTGGATGGGTCAACAGTGGTACCTGACCGAACCAAATTTATGCTTCCAAAACCACCAGATCCGATCCTTGGGGAAACTACATGTGGGAGGGAGAAGGGCGGTCATTTTATTGGAGCAAGTTTGCTTCTGATGTCTCTTTAGACATCCATCGCGAACATGAAGAAGGAGAAGATGCCATCAGGGGCAAGGTGGGGAAGCTACCAAAGAGAAACACTTATTGTCCTAATGGACCAAGCCCAATTCATTGAAAGAAGGCAGTGTGTTAACCAAAGGGACAAAAGAAAGGTTGGTTTTATGGGTTTTGATGTTTCCAATTGCAAGGCCCTTGTCAACATTCAACAGATTCCTGATAGTGCTCTGGGTAGGAATGACCATCTTAGCAAATGGTCTGGGTTACCCCCTAAGTCATTTCTTATTCGACTTCCATATGGCCCATGTGAAAAAAACATACTCGATGATCACTATGCAGGTGCTGGGGAATAACAGCTCACTTCTCTTGTTCAGTCCATGTTCCAATTTCTCCAAGGTCTGCTTCAAACTCCTGCACTTTTAGCAACATCATTGATGCTTGGAGGTACCCTCCAGATTCTTTTTCTCTACAATCTCATTCTCCTAAATCCACTCATACCCTTCAAATTTTCACTTTTATCACCCCATATAGTCAAGTTAGTTTGAATCAGAATCACACCAATGGTACTCTCTTTGATTACTACATTCTTGGGAACATCACTGTAACACCCCCACCCACCCCCCCCCCCCCCCGGGCATTACTTCCTAATCACACGCGGAAAGAAAATAAAAAGAAAGTTTACTAGTTGCTTTCGGAAAAAACTCCTATTATTTTCATAAGTCTGAAAATATGGGGTCAAACACAATAGTACAAACTATATCATACTCACCAACATACATAGACTGATTTTATTCAAAAACAAACTCTTCTACAGTGTATAGATTTCTCTTGAAAATACTTCATTATTCACAACATAATTTCAAAAAGGTTTTCAACCATATAAACTGACTTTCTCAAAATACACAACCCCAAAAGAAAATCCTAAGCTGGTCACTCTACAAGACATCAACTGGAAAGAACTCTGTAGTTCTTACCAATATAATCGTCGGCAACCTCTTCAAGAAACCACCTGCCCTAGTGTACCAGGGTACATCGGCAAGAAACCAGGAAAACCTGATATATTGTAAGGGTGAGATACCAATATATGGATAAATCATGACGACTACATGTACTACAAACATACAAGCAACAAGAACAGATAGGTATACATATTCAACATAATTTTTTTAAATAGAAGCATAGTATCAAGCAAATCATCGTTGTTCTTGAAAACATATGGCACTTCTATATTTCAACAATCTATCCTAATCTCCGGAGACCCCAACTCCATGCAATTTTTAAAAAAACAGTGAGCTGATCAAGCTCAAATAGCCAACACATAGCACTCAAATAACCAACACATGGCACAAAATAATTCCCAAAACAACTGTCCAACTCAAGGCACAATCATTAGCACATGTGGGTTCTAGAGCACACTGTCCTACACAAGGTACAGTGAACAAGGCTCATGGAAATCATGGTCCATCAAGGCACCAATGATACACCATAGCATGAGATACCTTTCCCTTCATGGCATTCACGCAATCACCACATTAGAATTCTAACAAAAACATTAAAACACACAATTACACATAGCCATCATAAATAATTATCCCTCAGGCTTTCTCCCTTTACCTGATTCGACGGGTTGAAAAGTCTTTGTTTCCGTGTTGCCCAGAGCGAACTTCTTTTGCCCACAGCATGCTGTAAGTCTAAGAATTAAACGAATGACTTAAATTAAAACAACAAAGTCATCTTATCTTTCTAAGTATAGGTTTTGGCCATGGCTAGAAAAATGATGCTAGAGATGTCCAATTTTTACAAATTCTTGGATTACGTTTTGTCCAAAACTTACTTATATATATATATATATATATACTTTAATCCCTTATTTTTATGTCTTTACTTTAACACTTCTTTATAGTCCATTTTATACCAAAAATATTTACTTGATTATGTTAAAAGGTATTAGTTTCAAAATCATATTTTTCATAAAAAAAATTAGGATGAACTCTTTTATAAAAGCATTTTCAAAACAGCAGTGGGTTTAACTTGTAAATGATTACTCAGATGACCTTTAAAATTTTGGAACATTTAATTGAAGGTACCCAACTCAAACATAAACACATTGCAGTTGGTTCCATGTCAAAATTCGAAGGAATTAATTTATTAACAATCACGCACTGCTTCTGATTGTACAAGATTTTCCAGAAATCCAAGTTCACCAGAATGTAACTTTATGAAATTGTTTCTCTTTATATACACATGTAAAAATCTCAAATCTTCAACCAAAATTTAATATAGTTCAGTAACAACCCAGACAATGTTATAAAGAATTTAACGTTCAAAAAATCAGATTTAAAATCATCATGCAACCAATTAAGTGCATATTTTCACAGCCAAAACTTGACTCTACTTTGATAGGGGTTTTGGCCCAGATAATCTTATCCAAATACTTATATATTATATATCATATTAAAGCCCCAAAATCCTTCTTTCCAAATATATATTTATTTTTCAGAAATACGTTTTCTATTAAAATTTATGGGCTCACGAATCACTAAAGGTCATGCTGCCAGATTTGTGTTTTCATATGATCATCCACACCGAATTATTATTTCATTCAAACATCATCCCCAAGTCATAAAATCAACATGAAAGGGTCCTAGACCCTTAAACATTTGCATGCAAACATATAAGATGAAAGTAGGGTTTAATATGAGTTTATAAAAACTTGTTTCATATTAAAAAGATTTTTCTTGGGTTTTCTAAGAATTTTTGAGTGAAAATTTGGACATGCAACCATGAAAACATGACATGCATGAGAATAAAATAAATATTTTTGAGAATATGGTGATTATGAGTGAAGAGATTATCCTTGAGTGATGAAGAATGAAGAGAAATGCTCCAAAACAAGCTTGGTTAGAAACTTGACAGCTTTGAGGATGTGGTGGTAATATGAGTGTATCTCAAGATATGCTCACCCAAAAATTACAAGCTTGGGCTTGTTGGAAAGGTAAGAAAGTGAGGAACAACTTTGATGTTGAAGGTTTGATCGATTCAGAACAGAAAAAGGGCATAAAGAGCCTTCTTTCTGCTGTTTTCGTGTGATGCTGAGGGTTTTGAGCTGCTTTGGTGATTTGGGCATATCTCCTAGTATACGTATCCATATTTGATGATATTTAGCTCGTTGGAAATAGGAGAGTAAGAGTAACAACTTTCATGAATAAAGTTGTTCTAGTTTCAGAAAAAAGGAGAGTCAAAATTTCAATATGGTTTCGGTGAGTCAATGGAGTTCCAATGATTTATGAAGAGAAATGATGAAGAAGATGAGGAAAAGGCCTACATGCTTCATTCACTAGCCTTTATATTAATTAGTTAGGATTATATTATTATAATCTCTATTTTTAGTGGAATACATGTGTCATGCATGCATTTTAGGTGTCATGCATGCATCTTAGGTGTCATGCATTCATTTTAGGTTTTATGCATGCATCTTTGGTGTCATGCATTCATTTTAGGTTTTATGCATGCATTTTAGGTGTCATTTAGTTAAGTGTAGTGGAAATCCAAGTGTCCCTTGGTGGCAGCCCCTATCCATGCAACCTTCCATCTTTGGACATGTGTCCAATTGTGACATGTGTCATCCACATATTTTGTCGCATGTTGCCCTCTCGGCACGCCCGAGTGTTTTAATTCGCCTCATCCAGCGTAACCTACTGTTGGAATATTTTTCTAAATTATTTTAGGCTACTCTCAAAAGCCTATTATACTCAAGCCCAACCTAATTTAATATCCCAACTCTCAATTAATTAATTGACCAATTAATCTCTTGCTTTCGTATTTGTTTGTGTTCAGACTCGTTTCAACTCCGATTCTCCTCAAACTTGAGACACAAATTAACTAACACCTAAGGTACATGATTAAGCCTTCAAATATTCTTAATAATTTCCTCATTCACTAATCTAGAAAACGGGATGTTATATTACTACCCTACAAAAAATAAATTTCGTCCTCGAAATTTCGTGACTCCAAACTAGACGGAAACTCTTAGTCCTAAGGTTTCCTACATCTAATTCTTCCTGAGGTGACAATCGTAACTTAATAACGAAGTTCACGCTTATCCTTCGTTCTACTTATCCTCAACATAAAATCGCTTATCCTCAATTCTTACTCCCGATCCTTAACAATTTTATTTTAATCTCCCACGCATAATGATTAAAACTTAATCTCCTCTTCCTTGAATACTAATCCATTAGAAAAATTTTCATTTGACATCTTGAACTACTACTGTTAATACCAAGTTTTAAACTAAGATTTCCACTTCTCTTACAGTATACACAAAAGTTCTTATCTATAATTCTATGTTGTATTTTCAGTCGCCTCATTTGTCTTATTGCTATTCCCTAACATAATTCATCCCTATGTCGTTCTCTTTTCGTCCTCGAAATTTTCTACCACTAGATTATATCCACTATTCATGATGTTGAATTCTTAGTTCCTTCCTCATGAAGAGCAAAATAAAAACTTAATCACTTCTATTCTCAATCACTAGTCCATTAGAAAAACCGCCTTCCACACATCTAACTCCTATAGTCATTACCAAGATAAAACTAACTTTACTCCAACTTACATCAACTTACTACTTAAGGTATACATCTGTAGTCTTAGCCCCTCTGAATATAATCAACTTTTTCCAGATTTTATCAAAATCACATACCTCAAGTCTCCAATCAAAACATCGTAGTTTTAGTTTCCTTTGAACATATTCTACCACTCCAACCTACTTCCGAAAGATCGGATCGTTTTGATCAATCGTCCCATTGAGTTGGGGTGATCCGTTGAACTCAATTCTAAACTTGGTGTTCAACACTTAGATCGGATTTTCACGACGGCATTGATAGACTTCGGGTCTCACTTTAAAGTAAAATTTGAAGATATTATGTGAAGTCTGATCAGTCCTCTGATACCTATATTCGGTTAGCTTATCCGCTGCATAGTGGAGCTTAATAGGTTAGAAGGATGTCAACTTCATCAGCCTATCCACGATCGCTCGAAACAAAACGAATCTCTTGGAGGTCTTTCAGTAAACTCATAACGAAATCCATCGCGACACTAATTTCTTGACAAAGAATGTCTCAACGTGTCAATACGAATCAACGTACCATTTACTAATCATGAGTTCTCGTAAGGTCTCGACCAAAGCAAAACCCATCAAAACAAACCTACCGGTGCGTCAACACTCATTGTTTCGACAAAGAAACAATTCAAGCAATGACCAAACAGCGATCACACAACAAAAACATAACGGACCTATTCCTCAAGTTCCCGAAAGACTCGACCAGCTCTGATACCACCAATGTAACACCACCTTGGGCATTACTTCCTAATCACATGCGGAAAAAAATTAAAAATAAAGTTTACTAGTTGCATTCGGAAAAACTCCTATTATTTTCATAAGTCTGAAAATATAGGGTCAAACACAATAGTACAAACTATATCATACTCACCAACATACATAGATTGGTTTTATTCAAAAACAAACTCTTCTACAGTGTATAGATTTCTCTTGAAAATGCTTCATTATTCACAAAATAATTTCAAAAATGTTTTCAACCACATAAACTTACTTTCTCAAAATACACAACCCCAAAGGAAAATCCTAAGCTGGTCACTCTACAAGACATCAACTGGAAAGAACTCTATAGTTTTTACCAATATAATCGTCGCCAACCTCTTCAAGGATCGAGATTTATATCCACAAGTGAGGTTAGGAACTTCTCGGCACCACCTGCCCTAGTGTACCAGGGTACATCGGTAAGAAACCAGGAAAACCTGATATATTGTAAGGGTGGGATACAAATATATGGATGAATTATGACGACTGCATGTACCACAAACATACAAGCAACAGGAACAGATAAGTATACATATTCAACATAATTTTTTTAATTAGAAGCATAGTATCAAGCAAATCATCATCGTTCTTGAAAACATATGGCACTTCTATATTTCAACAATCTATCCTAATCTCCGGAGACCCCAACTCCATGCAATTTTTTTAAAAAATAGTGAGCTGATCAGGCTCAAATAGGAAACACATGGCACTCAAATAGCCAACACATGGCACAACATAATTCCCACAACAACTGTCCAACTCAAGGCACAATCATTGTAACAACCTGTTTATAATTACGCTGTTTTAACAGTAAAAATATATTTATTTATATTTTTATTTGAGACTTAGGAAATGATTTTGGAGAAAACTAAATCATATCTAGAACTTACTCTACGGTAGGAAGCTCTGGTTAAAATTTGGGTTTAAAACTCAAACGGTAACCGGTTTGCGTTTTTAACTGACAGTATAATTTTATATTGACAGAAAACCCTAATTTGACCCAAAAACTGAAATTTGTAGGTTTTTTATATTTTGTACGTGTGAAATTCTACTTTCCAAATTTCTGATTAGAAATAAAATATTATATGTATTCGGGCGAATTCTGACGAAAGTTCGAACAAAAAACAATCGGTATTTTCATTGACAGTAAGATTTTAATGATCAGAAAACCTAATTTTGATTCGTGAACGAAATGGGTTTTGACTAAATCATATTTCCAATGAGTTTGGTTAGTTTGAAAATTTTCAACCGAAAACGAGATATTATGCTTTGATTCAGGCGTAAAACCCTAATCGGGAAACCGACGGAATCGGCAACGGAACCGCAGAGATAGAACGGGACACCAGAGGAGCTGAGCGATGGGATGACTCATCAAGATTTTATGATGCAATTAATGTTAAAATTATGAGTTTGTAAGCGAAATGGCCAAAATGCCCTTTTAGCTTAACCTAAGCAATGTTTAGTTAAAATTCTAACCATGGTTAAGAAACCATGATTAATTTCTGTGGACAAGGGGCAGCCGCATATACCTTAATTGCGAGCCACATATTATTAACTATGATTAGCCAAATAACCCTAGTTATGTCAATTATGAACTATAGTTAATCTTTATATATTATTATTTTCCTAAAACCTATTAATCTAAAACCAAAAAACCAAACAAAGCCTAAGATCTAGCCTATATATACCCCTCAAAACCGTGGCCTCCCCCTTCCCCGCTTCTCTTCATCTTCTTTATTTTCATCTCTTAATCTCTTAATCTCTTAAGAACATAAGCTAGTTGGTGGAAGCAATCATCAAGTCTTTTGCAACTTTATTCTTGGATCTTCATCTCCTTAAGGTAATCTATTCTTCCTTGATCATTGTTCTTCATAAATAATCATCTCTTCCATTCTATGATCTTAATCTACCTAGTTCATGGTTTTTATTTTCTTAGATCTAGAACTTAAAAGAATTCTGGAAAATTGTAGAAAAAACCAAAAAATGTGAAACCAATTGCTATGATCTCTAAATGACTTATACTATCATCATCTAAGAGCTTGTATGTAAAAACATTTTCTTTCCTATTGTTCTTCTCAAGGCCGAAACTGTCATGAAAAATGGGTTTGGTGTTTTTGCTTCTATTGTGAAATCTAAGGCTTGAATTAATCTCTCTAGTATGTATGTTATCTAAATCCAAAAGCTTGAATCAAAAGGAATTTTCTAACCTAATTTCTCTATGAAGGCCGAATGTATGTCTATGTAGGTTAGATAAGTCTTTGTTCAATTTTTACTTGAATAATGACTTGTCTAAGTCAGCTAAAGTCTCTAGGTTATAGATCCAAGAGTTTGTAATCAAAAACAATTTCTAGTCTATTTTAAACATTATGGCCGAAACCCTAACCTAATTGGTTAGAGGATTTTGTTTCATAGTTTTAACTAATAACACCTAATCCATGCTAGTTAATGCTTTAGGAATTAGTATCTAAAAGATTGGATTAAGAAAATAACCCTAGTCTTATTTTTATGACTTGGCCGAACCTAGCACCATATGGGCATATTTAGATTTGTTTGATTAATTTGTTAATTTTTTGATGTGATTGAAGGTGGTTTTTGTAACTCGTGGCAGGATATCGAGGATCGTCGATTTCGTGTTTCTGGTGGTAACTTAGGTGGGGGAAAGAATCAACCTATCGTCGAATCGATAAGTAGTAGATTATATGATAATTGTGTAGGGCGACCTAAACCCTTCTAGAAGTCGAGTAATCGACAAGACCAAAATCACATTGGAAACTATTTCTTTAAAACCAATATTGATTTAGGGATTGTAGGTTTATCGATATTAGGTTGGTTGTAGGTATTTGATGATGTTTGAATTAATGTTATTGAATTTACTGTGATACTGAGGTATTCCATCTGCATGTGACGTATTGTTTCCTGTGTTTGAATATTTGATGATATTGAGGAGGTTGTTTTTCTCTCATGGCCGTGATGGTTGTCATGGCCAGGCCGTGACAGGTTCTGTGTTGTAGAAATGCTTGCCTTTGATGCCTGTCACGGCCGCACAGAGTCTGACTTTATGGTTTACTAGATTTGAATATTTTCTAATGTTATGTTATGCATGATCTGCCTGGTTGTTATTATTGTGCTTAGTGTATTTTAAGCAAAGATATATATGTTGTTCGAGATATAGTTGTTTGTTTTGGGTGTGAGAATAATGGTGACTTAGAGGTACCTAACCCAGATGATGTATTTTAATGAGGTGTGGTGACCTAGAATATGTGTTGAGTTCTAGTTGAAGGTTAAGGCACTAGGATGTTGTTAAAATGGGTTGGTGAGATTCACGTGTATTGGTAATATAACACACGAGGTCGGTGTTGTTGTTCACAACCGTGTATTGGTAATATAATACACGAGGTCAAGAGTTCTCTCTAGACCGTTCCACCTTAGAAATAGGTTGTGCAACTATAGTGTCATTGAATTTCATTGAAAACCCCCAGGAGTGGAAGGGGTGTGCACCAGGAGCATCGTGCAGCTATAGTGTCATTGCTTTGTGTGAGCGTTCTCACCATGGAAGAGAATGTGCACCGGGATTTTGGAACATGTCGCTTTAACATCTGACTGACATTCCCCGAGAGGAATGCGTGAAATAAATCAGTAGTGGCCACATCAGTATGAAAGTCTAGTTGTACGAGATTGGGGTAGAGGATGATTCTTGAATTTGAGGATGTTTTGTTAGTTAGGTGTTGAATGATGATTTGTCTGTGACAATTACAGTATATTTTACTATTACTCTTTTCCTTTTTTGTTGATAAACCGCTTCTTATCCCCTATGTTTATGTATTTTTGTGGGCTACTTTGGTTTACGTTAGAAGACCCGATGGAGGGTTATGTTAATGAGAACCTGGACGAAAATCTGTAAGAAACGGAGATTGCTGAGGAGTTGGATGGAACTCCTTATGAACCAGAGGCTCGAGGTCGTGCGGTGATCCATGGCGATTAGAGTATAGACATTATGGCTAGTGTGTCTAAGGAGTATATTTTATCTTTTCAGCTAAGTATGACTGTTGTTAAGTATATGCCTGTGAGGGATCCTACTGAGAGGGTATCCTTATCAGTGTTTTGGTATTGTAATGAATAAACAGGTGTTTATTTATATATATTAACGTTGGCATGTTTTAAAATTGCAGAGGTTATATGATAAATAAGTTTTTATTTTTACGTATTTTTCCCTCTAAGCTCGCGATTAAGAAACGAATTTATAGGGAATTAATCTAATGAAACACCGGGGCACAACGGGGTGTCTCATTTGGTATCCGAACAGTTTGATTCTGATCGGACTGCGAGTTTTAGGATGTTGTTACTGGCCGAGTCTAGTTGAATCCACATCGGATTTTGACTATGCTTAGAAGTTGGGTAATGTGTCTGAACCCGATGCGAAAATTAATATTGGTATGGCATATGGTTTGTATATACTTAACTATGTAGTATTATATGTCATACTAATGAGAGCAGATGATTTCTTTTACAGAATCATGGCTCAATGAAGAGGACGTCCAACCAACAGTGGTGACAGAACTCCGGAAAGAATTATAGGAGCTGTCAACAATGACACCAATGGAGGAGGGTCATTTACGACTCCCAATACCTTGGAAATGATAGCTGCTGCTATGCTGTTACAAACCCACCAGAATGCTGAGATGCTGCAGATGAACAGAGACCAGCTGGAACTAAAGAACCAGAGGAGGGCTGCAACAACTGAAGATGCAGGGTTGGCTACTTTTATAAAAGGGAAGCCACCTCAATTCCGAGGAGAATATGACCCGTAGAAGACTGAATGGTGTATACAAGAGATTGAGAAGATATTTGCAATTGTGCACTGTAACGAGGAGAGGAAAGTGACTTATGCTGCCTTCATGCTAACTGAAGGAACAGAGTTCTGGTGGAAGGGAAAGAAACAACTATTGGAGGCTGAAGGCAGAACGATTAACTGGCAGTTATTCACCGACTGCTTCTTCGAAAAATATTTTCCGCGTCTAGTTCGACGCAAGAAGGAAAAAGAATTCACAAACCTCAAACAAGGCAACATGTCTGTAAGTGATTACGCATCACATTTTGAGGCGCTGATCAAGTTTTTAGAGTACTAGCAGAGGTTTATGAATGAAGAATGGCAATGCAGGAGGTTTGAGGAAGGACTTAGAAATGAGCTGCAGAGGGCTGTGGTGTCTCTCGACATTCAGTATTTCCCGGAATTGGTGGAGAGATGCAGTGCTATTGAAAGTGTCGATATGAGGATGGCTAATGAGCAAAACCAATTAAGAAGTGGAGGTCCTAACCGATCAAATTTTCAGAGGTGCGAAGGAAGTGGTTCTCAGTGGAGACAGAGACCATATGCAAGACCAGTGCAGGCACCTGCATCAGCACCAGTGGCTAGAGCGGGTCAGCAACAACAAGACTTAGTTTGCTTTAGATGTGGAGGACTGCATTATGCTAAAAACTGTATGAATAGGCCTAGTTGTTTCAACTGTGGGAAACCAGGTCATATGGCACAAGACTACAGACAGCGGTTTGTGCAACAACCGGCAGCTGTGGGAAGAGGAGCTGGAAACAATAAAGGTGGAGCTGGAAGAGGAGTTCCGGCAGCAGGACCACAAGTGGCTAGACCTCAAGCCACCGGAAGAGTCTTTACCGTGAAGGGAGTTGAATCCTCTTAATCTGCCGATCTTATATAAGGTATGTGTTTGATAGCTGGTAGGCTCTCGTATGTGTTGTTTGACTCAGGCGCTACACATTCTTTTATTTCGCTTGAGTGTGTGGATCATTTAAACTTAACTATTTCCAAATTACCTTACACCCTTACAGTATCTACTCCAACTAGTAATCCTTTAACTACTTTGTCTGTCTGTTTACAGTGTCCTATTGTTGTTGAGAATAAGACATTTATTCTAGATCTTGTCTGTTTACCTATGCAACAGATAGATGTTATTCTTGGCATGGATTGGCTTTCAGCTAACCATATAGTGCTAGATTGTTCTAGCAAGACTTTATCATTTCTTGAACCTTCTAGTATAGTATCTGCCAATGAAGGAGTATTAATGAAGAGTGACAACTCTCAGCAGTTCGTGATGCTTTTTGCAGTGGAAGCTAATGTGACTCCTAGCATAGATTCTATGCCTATTATGAGAGAGTTTCCTGAAATTTTCCCTCCAGATGTTCCAGGTTTGCTACCGTAAAGAGAAGTGGAATTCACCATAGATCTTGTACCTGGGACAAGACCTATATCTACAGCACTCTATCGAATGTCACGGGTCGAGTTGGCTGAGTTGAAGAAATAATTGGATGACATATTAGGGAAAGAGTTCATCAGACCGAGTGTTTCGCCATGGGGAGCACCGGTGTTGTTTGTTAAAAAGAAGGATGGAAGTTTTAGGTTGTGCACGGATTATAGGCAGTTAAATAAAGTGACGATTAAAAACAAGTATGTGTTGCCTATGATAGATGATTTGATGGATCAGTTGAAAGGAGCAGTAGTGTTTTCTAAGATTGATTTGAGGTTTGGATACCATCAGATTAGAGTAAGAAAGGAAGATATACTTAAAACAGCTTTTAGGACGAGGTATGGACCTTACGAGTATTTAGTTATGCCTTTTGGTGTGACTAATGCTCCAGCAGTGTTCATGGATTATTTGAACCGAATCTTTAGACCATTCCTCGATAAGTTTGTCGTTGTGTTCATCGACGATATTCTTGTCTATTCTCGTACGCGGGAAGATCATGAGGGGCATTTGAGAGTGGTACTGAAAGTTTTGAAGGATAGGCATCTTTTTGCCAAACTTTCGAAGTGTGAGTTTTGGATGGAAGAAGTTCATTTTTTAGGTCATGTGATCAGTAAAAAAGGAATAACAATAGATCCAACTAAGGTGGAGGCAATTCTTAAGTGGGAACGACCCAAGACAGTAAGTGAGGTATGAAGCTTTTTAGGATTAGCTGGATACTATTGAAGGTTTGTAGAGGGATTCTCGAAGATTGCGCCTATGACGCAGTTGACGAGGAAAGATATGGCTTTTGTATGGACAGATAAGTGTGAACAAAGTTTCCAAAAGTTGAGGGATAGGTTGACTACATCACCTGTGTTGACCTTACCCGATCCTTTAGGACAATTTGATGTATACTGTGATGCGTCATACCAGGGTTTGGGATGTGTATTAATGCAAGAGGTAAGAGTTGTAGCGTATGCTTCCCTACAGTTAAGAATTTATGAGAGGAATTATCCGACTCATGATTTGGAGTTAGCAGCCATAGTGTTCGCATTGAAGATATGGCGACACTTTCTTTATGGAGTAAAGTTTAATGTATACAGTGGTCATAAAAGTATGAAGTATCTGTTCGACCAAAAAGAGTTGAATATGAGATAGAGGAGATGGATGGATTTTATCAAAGACTGTGAGTTTGATTTACTGTACCATCCTGGGAAGGCCAACGTTGTAGCAGATGCCTTGAGTAGAAAATCATTGCATGTATCTGCAATGATGGTTAAGGAGTTAGAATTATTGGAATAGTTCAGAGATTTGAACTTAGGAATGGAGTTGGTTGATGATAAAATTTGTTTAGGTATGATCATTATTAGTGGTGATTTTATGAAAGATCTTAAGGATAAACAAGTTTAGGATCTATACCTTCAGGAGCTAAGTAAAGGGATGGATGAGGGCAAAGTTTGAGTTTAATAGAGGAACAAATGGTGTGTTAAGGTTTAGAGATAGAATATGTGTGCCAGAGGATTTAGAACTTAGGAAAATGATATTGGAAGAAGCACATAAGGGTAAGTTGAGTTTTCATCCTGGATCCACTAAGATGTAACATGATTTAAAGAAAATGTTCTAGTGGAAAAGGATGAAGAAGGAAGTAGCGGAGTATGTTTTATCTTGCCTTGTATGTCAGAAGGCTAGATTGAATATCAGAAGCCAGCATGCTTATTACAATCTTTAGATATCCCAGAGTGGAAATGGGATAGCATAGCTATCCATTTTGTGGTTGGATTACCACGAACTCCTAAGAAGCATGATGCGATTTGGGTTATCATTGATAGGTTTTCGAAGTGTGCTCATTTCCTACCTATTGGTGAAAGTTATAGTTTGGAAAAGTTAACCCAGATCTACTTCAAAGAAGTTGTTAGGTTACATGGTGTACCATCAAGCATTGTCTCAGACCGAGATCCTAGATTCACATATATATTTTGGAGGCAACTGCAAAATGCCTTGGGAACAAAGTTAAGAATGAGTTCTGCTTATCATCCCTAGACCGATGGACAGTCAGAAAGGACAATTCAATCGTTGGAAGATCTTTTGAGAGCTTGTGTGTTGGAACACACTGGCAGTTGGGATGAATTCTTACCCTTGATTGAATTTACTTATAAAAATAGTTTCCACAGTCGTATTAGAATGACACCATATGAGGCTTTATATGGTAGAAAGTGTAGGGCCCCATTATGTTGGTATGAGACTGGTGAGAACCAAGTTTTGGGTCCAGAAGTGGTGCAACAGACTACGAAACAAGTCCAGAAGATAAGGGAAAAGATGAAGGAAGCACAGGATATGAAAATGAGCTATAGTGACAAGAGGAGGAGACCATTGGAATTCCAGGAAGGTGATCACGTGTTTTTGAGAGTCACTCAGAAAACTAGAATTGGCAGAGCTATCAAGTCCAGAAAACTTACTCCTCGATTCATTGGACCTTTTCAGATTCTTCGACGAATTGGTCCAGTAGCTTACCATATTGCCTTACCACCTAATCTTTCCAATCTTCATGATGTCTTTCATGTCTGTCAGTTAAGAAAATATTATCCTGATCCTTCTCATGTGATTGAATCAGAGTCTATACAACTGCGTGAGAATCTGGAGTATGAGGCTTTACTTGTAAGGATAGCAGATAGAGAGATTAAGGAGCTTCACGGTAGACAAATTCCTTTGGTCAAGGTCATATGGGATGAAACTACTGGAGATGCCACGTGGGAACGTGAAGCAGATATGCAACAACAATATCCACATCTTTTATGAGGTATGTAAATTCCGAGGACGAAATTTTTTTCTAAGAGGGGTAGTAATGTAACAGCCTGTTTTTAATTACGCTGTTTTAACAATAAAAATATATTTATTTATATTTTTATTTGAGACTTAGGAAAGATTTTGGAGAAAACAAAATCATATATGGAACTTACTATACGGTAGGAAGCTATGGTTAAAATTTGGTTTTAAAACTCAGACGGAAACCGATTTGCATTTTTAACCGACAATATAATTTTATACTGACAGAAAACCCTGATTAGACCCGGAAACTGAATTTTTAGATTTTTTATATTTTATCCGTGAGGAATTTTACTTTCCAAATTTCTGATCATAAATAAAATATTATGTGTATTCGGGCGAATTTTGACGAAAGTTCGAATGGAAACCAGTCGGTATTTTCACCGACAGTAAGATTTTAATGATCAGAAAACCTAATTTTGACTCGTGAACGAAATGGGTTATGATTAAATCATATTTCCAACGAGTCTGGTTAGTTTGAAATTTTTCAACCAAAAACGAGATATAACGCTTTGATTCGGGCGTAAAACCTTAATCGGGAATCCGACGGAATCGGCAACGGAACTGCAGAGATAGAACGAGACACCAGAGGAGCTGAGCATGGGGTGACTCATCAAGATTTTATGATTCAATTAATGTTAAAAATTATGAGTTTGTAAGCGAAATGACCAAAATGCCCTTTTAGCTTAACCTAACCAATGTTTGGTTAAAATTCTAACCAAGGTTAAGAAACCATGATTAATTTATGTGGACAAGGGGCAGCCACATCTACCTTAATTGTGAGCCACATATTATTAACTATGATTATCCAAATAACCCTAGTTAAGTCAATTATTAACTATAGTTAATCTTTGTATATTATTATATTCCTAAAACCTATTAATCTAAAACCTAAAAACCAAACAAAGCCTATGATCTAGCCTATATATACCCCTCAAAACCGTGGCCTCCCCCTTCCCCACTTCTCTTCATCTTCTTCATTTTCATCTCTTAAACTCTTAAGAACATAAGCTAGTTGGTGGAAGAAATCATCAAGTCTTTTGCAACTTTCTTCTTAGATCCTCATCTCCTTAAGGTAATCTCTTCTTCCTTGATCATTGTTCTTCATCAATAATCATCTCTTCCATTCTATGATCTTAATCTACCTAGTTCATGCTTTTTATTTTCTTAGATCTAGAACTTAAAAGAATTCTAGAAAATTGTAGAAAAATCCTAAAAATGTGAAACCAATTGCTATGATCTCTAAATGACTTCTACTATCATCATCTAATAGCTTGTATGCAAAAACATTTTCTTTCCTATTGTTATTCTCAAGGCTGAAACTGTCATGAAAAATGGGTTTGGTGTTTTTGCTTCTATTGTGAAATATAAGGCTTGAATTAAGCTCTCTAGTATGTATGTTATCTAAATCCAAAAAATCTTGAATCAAAAGGAATTTTCTAACCTAATTTCTCTATGAAGGCCGAATGTATGTCTATGTAAGTTAGATGAGTATTTCTTCAATTTTTACTTGAATAATGACTTGTCTAAGTTAGCTAAATTCTCTAGGTTATAGATCCAAGAGTTTGTAATCATAAACAATTTCTAGCCTATTTTAACCCTTATGGCCGAAACCCTAACCTAATTTGTTAGAGGATTTTGTTTCATAGTTTTAACTATTAACACTTAATCTATGCTAGTTAATGCTTTAGGAATTAGTATCTAAAAGAAAATAGCCCTAGCCTTATTTTTATGACTTGTCCGAACCTAGCACCATATGGCCATATTTAGATTTGTTTGATTAATTTGTTAATTTGTTGATGTGGTTGAAGGTGGTTTTGGTAACTCGTGGCGGGATATTGAGGATCGTCGATTTCGTATTTCCGATGGTAACTTAGGTGGGGGAAAGAATCCACCTATCGTCGGAATCGATAAGTAGTAGATTATATGATAATTGTGTAGGGCGACCTAGACCCTACTAGAAGTCGAGTAATCGACAAGACCAAAATCACATTGGAAGCTATTTCTTCAAAACCAGTGTTGATTCGGGGATTGCAGGTTTATCGATATTTGGTTGATTGTAGGTATTTGATGATGTTTGAATTTATGTTATTGAATTTACTGTGATACACTGGTTGAGGTATTCCATCTGCATGTGACGTATTGTTTTCGGTGTTTGAATATTTGATGATATTCACGAGGTTGTTTTTCTGTCACGGCCGTGATGGTTGTCATGGCCAGGCCGTGACAGGTTGTGTTGTAGAAATGCTTGCCTTTGATGCCTGTCACGACCATGATGGCTATCACGACCAGGCCTTGATAGAGTCTGACTTTATGGTTTACTACATTTGAATATTTTCTAATGTTATGTTATGCATGATCTGCCTGTTTATTAATATTGTTCTTAGTGGATTTTAAGCAAAGATATATATGTTGTTTGATATATAGTTGTTTGTTTTGGGTGTGAGAATAATGGTGACTTAGAGGCGCCTAACCTAGATGATGTATTTTAATGAGGTGTGGTGACCTAGAATTTGTGTTGAATTCTAGTGGAAGGTTAAGGCACTAGTATGTTGTTAAAATGGGTTGATGAGATTCACGTGTATTGGTAATATAACACACGAGGTCGGTGTTGTTGTTCACAACCGTGTATTGGTAATATAATACACGAGGTCAAGAGTTGTCGCTAGACCGTTCCACCTTAGAAATAGGTTGTGCAGCTATAGTGTCATTGAATTTCATTGAGCACCCCCGGGAGTGGAAGGGGTGTGCACCGGGAGCATCGTGCAGCTATAGTGTCATTACTTTGCGTGAGCGTTCTCACCATGGAAGAGAATGTGCATCGGGAATTTGGAACATGTCGCTTTAACATCTGACTGACATTCCCCGAGAGGAATGCGTGAAATAAATCAGTAGTGGCCACATCAGTATGAAAGTCTAGTTGTACGAGATTGGGGTAGGGGATGATTCTTGAATTTGAGGATGTTTTGTTAGTTAGGTGTTGAATGATGATTTGTCTATGACAATTACATTATATTTTACTATTACTCTTTTCCGCTTTTGATGATAGAACTGCTTCTTATCCCCTATGTTTCTGTATTTTGTGGGTTACTTTGGTTTACGTTAGAAGACTCGATGGAGGGTTATGTTGCTGAGGAGCTGGACGGAAATCTGTATGAAACGAAGATTGTTGAGGAGTTGGATGGAACTCATTACGAACTAGAGGCTGGAGGTCGTGCTGTGATCCATGGCGATTAGAGTATAGACATTATGGCCAGTGTGTCTAAGGAGTATATTTTATCTTTTCAGCTAAGTATGACTGTTGTTAAGTGTATGCATGTGAGGGATTCTACTGAGATGGTACCCTTAACAGTGTTTTGGTATTGTAATGACTAAACAGGTGTGTATTTATATATGTTAACGATGGTGTGTTTTAAATATGCAGAGGTTATATGATAAATAAGATTTAATTTTTACGTAATTTTCCCATTAAGCACATGATTAAGAAACGAATTAATGGGGAATTAATCTGATAAAACATCGCGGCACAACGGGGTGTCACAGTCATTAGTGCATGTGGATTCCAGATCACACCGTGCTACACAAGGTACAGTGAACAAGGCTCATGGAAATCATGGTCCATCAAGGCTCCAATTATACACCGTCGCATGAGACTTTCGACGTTTCAAAACTTTCATTATCAACGCATGATGTTTTAGTTCGAGTGTCCAATCACAACAGTCCTAGACCTGTGCACTAGTCTTAGACTTTGTAGTCGTAGAAAAGTAGTTTTCAACTTTTTACCACGTTCACCACGTCTTATCACAACGTCTGTAGGACACATAGTCCACAAAAAAGTATATAGGACACACAGTTCACAACAACTTGTATAGGACATACAGTCCACAACAATGTATATAGGACACACAATTCACAACAAAGTATATAGCACACACAGTCCACAACAAAGTATATAGGACACACAGTCCACAACAACGTATATAGGACACACAGTCGACAACATTGTGATACGGATCATCGATCCACATGCCTTAAGAACTCTAGTATCCTGACGTCTCGGTTACTAGGTTTACTTTTCAATGTTGTTTTTCGTTCAGTGAAAAACAAATACGAAACCAAAACTTTCCGTAACTTATCCAAGTTATCAGACATTTTCTTTTTGAATAAAACCTTTTGAAGAAAACTATTCCTTTGAAATTCTTTTCTTTAAAACTTTAAGTTATGGAAAAATATATTCTTTTAAAAAAAAATCCATTTTTTATTTTTTAAATATTCTTTTTCTAAAAACATTTGAAACTTCCAAATAAATTTTGTTAAAGTTTCAAAATAAATTTTGTTCTCTTCAAATATTTTCAAAGTAAAATTGAATTTTGTTTTTATGTAAAATCATTTGAATTTTCAAATGAATTTTCTTCATAAAATTTTTATTTTGATACTAATATTCTCATGAATTTTAAAAGAATAAATAAATTTGCTTCTCCTTCTACCAAAACCTTTCTTCAAATAAATATTTATTTTGACTACTCTTCATATGATTTCTTAAGGCTTTTATCTTGAGAATTTAATCGAGCACTAAACAATGGTTAGGCTTTCCATGCAACTACCAAGACAATATTATGACAGATGTAACATACATCAAGTAATTTTCATATATCAACTATAAACACATACTCATAAATGATCAATTAAGCATAAAACATTTTTATTCAACCAATCAACCAATCAACACACCAATCTCAGTTAAACATTAAACAATCACCACATCAGAATTCTAACAAACACATTAAAACACACAATTACACATAGCCATCATAAATAATTATCCCTTAGGCTTTCTCTCCTTGCCTGATTCGATGAGTTGAAAAGTCTTTGTTTCCGTGTTGCCTAGAGCGAACTTCCTTTGCCCAAAGCGTGCCGTAAGTATAAGAATTAAGTAAATGACTTAAATTAAAACAACAAAGTCACCTTATATTTCTAAGTATATGTTTTGGCCATGGCTAGAAAAATGATGCTAGAGATATCCAATTTTTACAAATTCTTGGATTACGTTTTGTCCAAAACTTACTTATATATATACTTTAATCCCTTATTTTTTTGTCTTTACTTTAACAATTGTTTATAGTCCATTTTATACCAAAAATATTTACTTGATTATGTTAAAAGGTATTAGTTTCAAAATCATATTTTTCATAAAAAAATTGGGATGAACTCTTTTATAAAAATATTTTCAGAACAATAGTGGGTTTAAATTGTGAACGATTACTCAAATGACCTTTAAAATTTTTGAAATTTAATTGAAGGTACCCAACTCAAACATAAACACATTTCAGTCGGTTCCATGTCAAAATTCGAAGGCATTGATTTATTAAAAATCACGCACTGCTTCTGATTGTACAGGATTTTCCAGAAATCCAAGTTCACCAACAGGTAAATTTATGAAATTGTTTCTCTTTATATATACATGTAAAAATCTCAAATCTTCAACCAAACTTTATATATACTTCATTAACAACCCAGAAAATTTTATAAAGAATTTAACTTTCAAAAAATCATATTTAAAATCATCTTGCAACTAATTATGTGCATATTTTCGCAACCAAAACTTGACTCTACTTTGATAAGGGTTTTGGACCAGAGAATCTTATCCAAATACTGACATATTATATATCAAATTAAAGCCCCAAAAGCCTTATTTCCAAATATGTATTTATTTTCAAAAATACATTTTCTATGAAAATTTATGGGCTCACGAATCACTAAAGGTCATGCTGCCAGATTTGTGTTTTCATATGTTCATCCACACCAAATTATTATTTTCATTCAAACATCATCCCCAAGCCATAAAATCAACATGCATGGGTCCTAGACCCTTAAAAATATGCATGCAAACATATAAGATGAAAGTAGGGTTTATTATGAGTTTATAAAAACTTGTTTCACATTAAAAAGATTTTTCTAGGCTTTTCTAAGAATTTTTGAGTGAAAATTTGGACATGCAACCATGATAACATGACATGCATGAGAATGAAATAAATATTTTTGAGAAGATGATGATTATGAGTGAAGAGATTACCCTTGAGTGATGAAGAATGAAGAGAAATACTCCAAAACAAGCTTGGTTAGAAACTTGACAGCTTTGAGGATGTGGTGGTAATATGAGTGTATCTCAAGATCTGCTCACCCAAAAATTACAAGCTTGGGCTTGTTGGAAAGGTAAGGAAGTGAAGCATAAATTTTATGTTGAAGGTTTTACTCGATTCAGAACAGAAAAGGGGAGAGGAAGAGGAGAGGAAGAGGAACAACTTTCATGTATGAAGTTGTCCGAGTTTCATAACAGAAGATGGTCAAAATTTCAATATGGTTTCGATGAGTTAATGGAGTTCCAATGATTTATGAAGATAAATGATGAAGAATATGAGGACATGTGTTCCAATGAGGACATGTGTCAATGGAGTTCCATGCAACCTTCCATCTTTGGACACGTGTCCAATTGTGACATATGTCATCCACACATTTTGT